>JALBZB010000307.1:0-33523 GCA_038050625.1 Pythium sp. MPC-2022a
ACGATATGTACGACGCGACGATCGCGATGCTGCTCGAGTCCTACGAGCCGCTTGAGATCGGAGAAGATGCCCTGTTCTGGCAAGAGCTTGAAGATTTAGTCGGATCCCACGCGCTGTGAATCACAGTGTGCTGTGTTCAGGCAGACGAACGCTTGGTGAGGCGAGACACTGGCGATGAGTGCACCTGAGACCATTATATGAACAGATGTAGTACCTCAAAGTTCATATTGGATAGATTGAAGTGAAGATAAACTGTAGTGGCCCAGATGATGATTGTACTATAGACGCAGTGCTGAAATGAGAAAGATTGAGAGCAAAGCCTTCCGTAATTATTTTTTTCTCTAATGGCACAGCCCAAACGCGTTGTCTGTACTTCACTGGGCCCGTGGAAAGTGATCGCGAGCTGCGTGGGCACGTGCACGACGCGACAGACGATGACACACGCGCAAAAGTACCGCGAGAGTTCACGGGCGTTCGCGTGATACAGGCTGAGCAACAAGCAGCGCGAAGATCTGGAGCGGTTCGCTGCAGGGAGGGTGGGTGCTAGCTACTGCCAGTGTCAAGCAAACTGCTGCTTCTTCTGAAACCCACGCCAGGGCTATGAACATCGTAGCTACTTTGGATCGGCTCATTTTACCATTTCCGCAGGATTGACGAGATGCACAAGGCGGAGAGGCGACGCAGCGGGTAGATTTGAAATGCGAGAAGCTCTTAAATGATCTGGAGGTAGATAGGATTTATTCCACTTGGGCCATATACTCTGGGCGTCGGTCTATGAAATTTCGGTGGCATTTCGACAACAAATACCCACGTCGCGTGTGAGCGGACCTGAGCGATGTTACCGAGTTTCCTGCGTGGAAGGAGGATGCGCATGGTGCATGCTGAATTCTCCAGACCGACGCGCTTGACTCAGCGATGAAGGAGAAAAGAGGGTTGACAAGTAGAATGTTCTTGAATGAGCTCAACCAGACCGTGTGGAGCGGCAACTTGGAATAGCGAGCGTCGTCGATCCTTCCGGAATGATCATTGAACGGGTAATTGACGGCTTCGGGGCTCCCTTGAAGCGTCTTTTCACATTTGTTGAGTCGAGGTCTGCTTCACGTTCATGCAAATCAAATCAACCAGTGAAGAGAGGTAGTCGCTGCCGGGAGACGAACGAATGCACCGCTCGCGTGCGCGCTCTCCACACACGTGACAGTCACCGGTGCACCGCTGTTCTTGGTCTATTGCTGCTGCTGTTGTAGGTAGTGTGCCTGCGTATGCAGCTGCTGTCTGACTGAACCTGTTTAGCTAGCGTGTGATGCGCGGTGGCTCCTTCACGCTTGCATCGGAAGATTGACGAGATTCGCTTGCACTAGGTCTCAGCGACCTCGAGGCCGAGCGCCTTGAAGCTCGGACCGCGGCATTGTACCAGCTGCCTGTGCTGCACTGAAGTGGTAAACACAAGCTTCGAGCTGGGCCCAAGATAGCGGCTTCGAAGGAGATCAGTCAAGGAATGACAGCGTGCGAGGAGAACACGTTACAACAGGGACTACATTGAGCTAATTAGTCCGTCAAAGAGTAGATCCCTTTCGCCTACATCTAAGGCTCAATCGCTTAACCAACAACTCAAACGAACATATGTAAGCTGCGACCACGGACTGGTTTCTGCACTGCGAGACTCACACCCAAGAACACCTCGATACGCGGCATGATGAACAGATGGCTTGAGCTGTTGGCTGTGAACTGATCACTACTGTGTCGTCGCAATCCTCACTTGCTGCGATGGAAATACCTGAAGGCCTTGATCGCCTTGATCGGCGGTGTGCGCATGTCCCCAATCTCGCTCGACTTGAGAAGTTGATCGTAGAATACTTTTACCATGCTGTCTATTACAGATCATAATACAATATAGTAGATCGTTAGTTGTTACGGTTAGTTAGGTCTGACTAATGTTGGTCAACATCCTTATCAACTTGTGTGCCATTGGGGCGAACGTGGACATTGTCCTCATTATTGGTAAAGGCTGCATCAGACCAGTTGGCCGAGCCACTCAGCGTAAGCCTACGATCAATGATCGCAAATTTGTAATAAAAGCAGCCGCTACACTTCACCATGTTCACATTGGCACCCTGTTCACATCAACACAAGCGTCCTCATCTCCAACATTAATCGCCCAATCATCTTTTGTCAGGTATACGTGCCTTCGCTTTGAGTCAACGTAGTTGTCATTTATCCGCGTTCAGTGTCTTCGAGTCGGACACAATTGAGACTGATACGCCTTTCTCGATGCGGTCAACGACAGCGTTGGCCAGCTAAAAACAAGTATAGCAAGATCTGTGGCAAACAAGTCCATAGAGATGAGGGAAAAAATGATATCGAGATTGCTATTCATACGTTTATTAACCTGTGCATGCGTGAAGATGAACACACATATCTCGATTGATTCGAACACTGCCGACAGGGCTCGAACCATCGTCGGAGTCGCCTCTTTATCCTTGCACGTAATAAATTCGGCTTCGATCGCCTTTGGGGCCTTCAGTATCCTGCGCACCGTGTTACAGCTGACGTTGAGGTCAAGACGTATTGTCAAGATTTTGCCGAGAGACGCATGTTGCCCTGTTTTAGCTCGAGAAGTTGCGCCTTCCACTCGGTGTCGACCTTCTCAGGGCATCCTGCTGGTCGTCCTAACGAAAGCCTGTTTTTGATTCATTATTTTTTCCTATAATCGCGCTGATAGAGCGCACTCAGGTTCACGTTCAACTCGGTCGCCACTTGAGCAGGTGAACGCCCCGCCAATACCTACGCGTCCGTGATCTTGTTCCACTCTGCAACGCTTCGCTCCAAATCGTTCATCGTTTGAGCTCTAGAATCTGGAATCTGGAATGCTACGCACATTTCAAAGATTGAGAGACCATTACCCGGACGCGTAATTACGTTTGCATCTGTCGCCGCGCCGGGTTGAGCAGAGCTTTCGTTCGCATTGAATAAAGAAGAGGAGAGGTGACCTGGAAGAAGGCTTGACTAAACCGTAAAAAGTTGATAAGACTTTTTACGACTGTTACATTGACCCCTGGCCATCTCCGTCTCATTCTTTTTATTGCTTCCTCTCGTTTCTGCTCAGATTCGCGTCATTGGAATTGATTAAAGAGACTGAATCCATTGATTAAAGCTGGCTTGTCTATGGACGGACTTGTTACCACATGCGATCGAGGTTCTCCGCCATACAAAAAGCAAGTTCTCTTCGTGAAAAAAAGCAAAAAGCTCTGGAATGTGCGAAAGCTGCTCACGTTTGTGTTTTCTGTTGTTGCTGGCTGGCAATCACGAGATTACGGGAATGGATGGTTTAATAAACTCTCACGATTAAAATGGCTGATTGATATGCGCGTTCGTTCGTATGTCTGATTTTCAAGCAGATGGCCCCGCAATTTTCTCCGTTTTCTCCATTTTCTCCATTAAGCACTGAGGCTCCACGCACAGCTGATGAGAGACCTGTTCAGACCTACAGAACTTGCGCTCGTTTGGCTTTGTCATATGCATTTCTGAACAATCCCGATGGTGGAGCTTCTCGACAGACCCGTTGAGCAGATTTGTTTCAAGAGCTCCACCAAATCTCCAGCGGCCCGCAGCACGACAGGCAGCACACAAATAAACACGCAGCGCATGTTGAAGTGCGCATGGGTTCACAAGCACAAAGTACATACACACATTCAATCTCTCCCGACCTCTCTTGGTGGATGCACGCCCATATAGCTCGCCACATCAAGCGAATCAATCCATTTTGTTTGAGTCTCATTTTTATTTTTACCCTTATTTACTTGACATTTGAGTGTTTTACTGTAAAATTTCCATTAACGAGAAATGGAGATGGGCACATTGCTTTCTCTATCTGAACATTGGGGTTGCACCGTAAACCACCCCGTATGGCGATTGTTCTCGCTCGTCCCCACAACATAATCGAATTCGCCGAGAAGAAGACAAGAAAACAAGAAGACGTCGCATACAACAATAGCGTCATCACCACCACAAGCAACACAAGACACGCACATAACACCCAAGTAGCTATGGAGGCCAAGCTACTGGTGTCGAGTGGACTCTTCGGCGAGCCACGCTTCCGACGACTATTCAAGGCGCGCCACCGCGAGATGAACACGATGGAGATCCGCACCAAGACGCTCACGCGCGCACTGGTGACCGATCCGGAGCACACGTTCACGGTCTACAAGGTGCAGATCAAGAGTAGCGCGCGCAGGGCTGACATGGGCGAGTGGACGCTCGCGAAGCGCTACTCGGAGTTCGCGCAGTTCCGCGAGAAGCTGCTCAAGAAGATCCGCAAGTGGGAAGAAGAGCTTGACGCGCACTTCAAGCACGCCAAGCAGTTCGTGCTTATCTCCAACTCGCTGCGCAAGCCGATCACGCCCAATTTCCCACGCAAGCACATGCGCTGCGACACCAAGGAGATCATTCGCGAGCGACGCGCCGGGCTCCAGGAGTTTCTGAGGAAGCTGCTGGACGCCTACGCGGATCTGTCCGTGTACATCTACAACAGCACGAGCCAGGAAGCCAAGGAATCCAAGGTGTACGCGCGCCTGAAGGCAATCTTCCTGGATATCGAGCAGTTCCTGGACATCCCGGCGGTGCAGAAAGAGGTTGAGCGCGTCCAGGTCGCAGCCATTCTATCACTTGAGGACGTCGAGGAGGACGAAGATGAAGAAGAGCAACCAGAAGACAGTGACACTGTGGTGAACCATGGGGCTGTGTGTTGCATCTGCCTCTCTGGCGCCGAGAAGAAGAGCGACAAGACTGCGCTGACTAGCAATACCAGCAGCAACAAGATGGTGCGGCTGGCCTGCTGCCACAAGTTCCACGAAGACTGCGTCATCGACTGGTTCAACACCAGCACGACGTGTCCACTCTGTCGTCGCAACTCGATCGCGCAGTCGTCGCCTGCGGACTCGGAGGCGTCTGTCTAAGCGACGAAGAGTGTGGAATGGAAAGAGAGAAAGTTGCGTGAGATGAAGCTCAGTAGCGTGATGAACGGCAGTATCTGGTAATAATAAATGTGCATTTCGTAACGATCCATGGTGCTCTTATACGTATCGCCCGCATCATCAGCATGATCCAGCAAGCAAGCAAACGCGCATAAACTCCTCGTCAAAGGCTCGTAATCAACCTCACGAACGACGTTTTACACACTGAGCCAAGTCGCTGCGTTGCGTGCGTGAGGAGGACCGACTGACTGGCAGCATGAGATCGCTGCAGTTAAGATTTTCCATCATGTTGCGCTGCCTGTAGTTGCGTGCGGCGGGGACCCCACCACCTCGGGATGCTCCTGCGTGCTTTCTTGCCTGGATGTTGTCGTGTGCGTTGACTAGATTTTTTTGCTCAGGATTTTGCAAAAACGATTTTATCAGAGACGCTGAAACCATCCGATCACTTGGCAAATCAACCGTCTATTTTTTTTTAGGATTTTTGGCTTTTTTCTTCGGTATTTTTAAGGTTTGCTAGTGACACAATCTGATCGACTTTGCTTCCCCTTTACAATTGCATAAATATTTTAAATAGGTTTAAGATAATGAATCGCAAAGTTTCTACTAAATTTTTACATATATATATAGCAAGCAAACCTTTTTATATTTAATATCCCCAACGGAGCTCAATAGACCACCGACTGAAGAATTATCCACCATCACTCTCCTTTTCGCCAAAAAAAACATTTTCCAACCCAGCCGTCGCAAAATGTCCAAAACAATATTTTGTTTGAAAACTCTGAGTTTGCTCGAAAATGAGAGTGATGGTGGATGATTTGGTTTGGTAACGTAAAGAGGTTTTTCCTCGAGGCATACAAAAACCAAGTCAAATGGGGAAAATGCGATATTCAAAACCAAAGAGCTCCTCACGCCAGACTACTCTGTCTCACGACGCAGGCCGCTGCTGCAACTTGCGCCATGCCGACAGCTTCACGCTCACAATTGCCTCACTGGCAGCTCTTCATCTGCTGGTATGACAAGCTGCCGCCCCTGTAGCAGTAGCAGAGACGGCGCCACGCCTGCTGCTCACCGTCCTCATTCTTCATTTCACTTTCTTCTCAGAAACTTACAGAGCAGCAGCCAAGCACTGCTCTTCCTAGGTTAGCAGAGAATCAGCAGCCTACCAGGCCGGCGAACAGGTCAGCAGCTTACCTCACACTCACTCACAGGCCAGCTCTTCATCCAGCCCTCGGTCGTCATATGACGATCACAAGTCACGTCCAAGACCAGCTTTTCGATACCAACGAGTCGGGACCGATCCGTATCGCGCCGTCAGTTGTCCCCACACACAGCATTGGCGATGACTTCTCCGCGAGCCAAACCCGAGGTATGCTCTGGACCGCGAAGGAGCACGAGAAATTCCTTGACGCGCTCGAGGAGTGCCCGAAAGGTCCCTGGAAGGTGATCGCCGAGCGTGTTGGTACCCGCAATGCGCGTCAGGCGATGTCCCACGCGCAGAAATATCGCTTGAAGATCAGACGACGCAATCGCGACGCTGCCAAGCAGAAAATGGCGCAGCGCAAAGATCAAGAGCAACGCAAGGATGCCAGCGACACTGTCCCTGTTACGATAGAAAAACAGCCAAGAGCAGCGGCGGTCATCATGAACACCAGCAACAGCTCGGTGAGAGCGCCAGTGTCATCGAGATCCGACCTCCCACCACTCGAAGAAGTGCCAGCATTCAGAGAGCACCCACTGCTTCAGATGCCCAGCACACAGGCGTACGTGGTGGATGCGAGCTCCAATTCGAGTTTTCTGTTCCAGGTGGCAGCCTTTCATACTGCGCACAGTTCACTCTCGCAGACGTCTCATCACCTCCATCAACTCACAGAAGCCACGCCAGATATGAACGGCACGGGAGATCTCATGGATTGGTGGTGGCAATACTTCCTCACACTTGACCCAGCGCGAACCACTGCAAGCGCAGCGGCAACGAGCAATCGTGGGATTGAGCACGCCGAGCGCCGCGTGCAGGACAAGCTTTCCGAGACCGACGAGCTCCGATTGAACAGCTACGCGCCATCGCCACAGAGCGTGCGCGACGTTCTCGACCCAGCGCGACTCAGTGCCAATGCAGCAGTGTCGGTGTTTGGGAATGGATCGGGCGGATGTGTTATCCGCCATGTGTAGGTTTAGTATGTATTCCTGGCGACGCAAGACAAGCTCACGCACAAGCTCATATCAGCAGCAGCAGACCATTCTCATAAAGTAATGAAGCAGCAGGAGGAGGAGTAGGAATTTTGGAAGCGAGAGGCGTTGGAACCTTTCATCCTTTTGTATTTATCAACAGAAACACCAGTCAACGTAATGCAATAATGAACGAAGAGCACGGTCACAGCCAACTTCAACAAGTCATCTAGCTATTAGCCCTGCTCGGCCTAACTCATGAAGTTTGACACCGAAGCCAAGTAGCTGGTTTGCAGCTAGACCACTGAGCTACGTTTTCCAGGAGAGGTGCACTGTACTGAAGTCTTGCAACTTCCATAGTGCGAACTACGAGAACCATTCGAATGCCCAATCGCTTGCTGCATTGCAACAAGCGAGCTGGAAGTTGCCAGTCACATCGTTCCTATTCTCCATCAGGCTGACGATGCACTCGCCAGCGATTCCAGACCTCAGGAACGCCAAGACACCCGTTGCAAAGGCTATACCAAGAACATGCACACTTTTCATTACTACAAAACGCTTCTCCTGGCATCCAACCACCCGCGATCTATTATCTCTACAGATCTCCTACAGATCCCATGTGAGAGATGCGTCGTCGCCTCCGAGCAAGTCGAACGGCTCGTACTCGTCCAGAAGTGCCTTGATCGCAGCCTCAACGCAGCTTTCGAAGTGGACCTCTTCATGTTCTCGTTCGTGCTCTACTCTCTGTGCTACCACCTTCTCTGTAATCAGGACACTCGGATCCTGGACTGGTTTCCTCTTCGCCTTCGCTGCTGCTGATGGAGATCGATCCTTCTTGCGAGCCGCCATGGCCCGTGACGCCCCCACGAACAGTAACGCGCCCACGTCCTGCACTCGGCTGTGTCGCGCGATCTTCTCGCGGTACTTCTGCGCATGAGTCATCGTCTGTCGCGTCGTGCGGGTCGCCACCTGCGCCGAGATGAGCTTCCAGGGCCCCGAGGGGAACCTCTCGAGCGCTTCGAGGAACCGGTTGTGCTCCTCCGTCGTCCAGGGCGTACCATTCTTGTTCTTATGCGTTGCTGTAATAATAGTACCTAGAGTGCTCCGAGAATTTGCTCTTGCGGACAGTAATGCCGAGGATGAGGAGGATATGGTGAGTGGGATGCGGATCAGGCGCTGCTCATCAGGGAAGAATTGGCTCTGCACGGCGCTGGAGATCGTCATTGGGTATGGTTTGTACTGCTCGGGGACTTTGGAGTCAATTGGAGAATGACAAGGTTGGGACCATTGCTCCACTCGCTCGCTCTCTTGGGAAATGCGGGTGAGTGCCCTTGATTACCTACAAAAGGAGGCCATCACTGATTATTCGTGCGTGAGTGCAGCTGCGCGTCATCGCGCACCTTCCGGTCCAGTAGTTTGATGTGAGCGAGAGCCTTATCATGAGAGAGAGAGCAGGTCAATCATATGCAAAATTTTAGAAACTCATGAGAGTTTGCTGTGCTGCCTCTTCTCTGAGTCAATGGCTTTCGTCTCAGCCACTCGCGAACGGTACAAATTCATGGTTTCCATGTCTCTTTGGTTGCGAAGAGAGCAATCCCTTCGACATCTAAGCGCACCACCTGGAGGAAAGGCGCTTGAAGCAAGCAAGGCAGCGTGTTTGTATAATGGACGGACGACGAGTATGCAACACAGGCAAGTGTGAAATCTCAGTGTGAAAGAGGAAAGTCGCTGACGTTCACACAGTGAAAGTTTCGTATCAGTTGACGAATGGATGCAGGGCGGCGCACCTTGAATTACTACTCTGCTGACGCATGAATGAAAGGCATATAATATTGCTCTCCAGTGCATGACTGTGCCAGGCTCCAGTATATATGTTGTGGTAGCCCTATTCTGAGTGTGCAAAAAAATCCAATATAAACCTGGACACTGAAAGAATTTGTGGTAAAGCGGCTTTCTCATTGCAAGTTCACAATGAAAAGGTCTTTTCACTGCTTTGATTGCTTTTATTGACTCAACAGTTCAGCAAAAGCAGCATCCAATGAAGCACACTGCTGAGTATTCTGCAGCGCAAGTCCAATAGAGTGTGAGCCTCACATGCGTGTGACACGATTTGTAGCCATTCACAAGTTTACAACTGGTAATATAATATATTGCTTTGTCCATCTTGGGGGTGTGGCCTGTTGATCCAGCTTTCAAATGTTGAAGCTGGTTCATGCAAGAAAACCCTGCTGTCGCCCGCGTGTGTAGGATATTTGATCTGAACAACCAGTGTGATCAGCTAACCAGGTTAGCTGATCACACGAGCGAGCGAGAGCGCACCCACGTCGTATCCACTGGGAACTCCAGGACTTCTGCTCAGTCTAATTTATGAGTTGGAAAATCAAGTGATTTTTAATTTTGCAGCAACAGCACCACAGAGAAGCGGCCGACAAATAGCAAGTTATTATCAGGTGATTATTCGCATGATTATTTGAAAGACATTTGCAATTTTAAGTTGGATATTTTGCAACAAGTGAACGTTTGTGATCGTGTCCGCTCGTGGTCCACCGCGGTCCACGGTGAGTCCACCGCCAAGCGAGCTTCACGAAAGCTTCCGAGAATAAGGGTCAGGGTAGTTTTTTTGAAGAGGCGCTGGTATATAAATGTATCAGAGAGCTTCATAAAGTATTTTTTTTATCATATTTGTTTCTGTTGATAAATATTAGGAAAGGTTCCAATGCCTTCCTCTTATTCCTTGTTGCTACGACTGAGTACGACTTGGTGTTGTTTATCTCATCTCATGTGAGCTTGTGCGGGCGTGTTGCTTGATAATAAAGCTAGATGAAGTACCCGGCGTGTTCATTCCCATGGCCGGTCGCTGCGTTCGCGTTCGTACTTGCTGCGTAGCACAGAGGGAGGTAGTAGTGGTACGAGCTCCAGTCCTGCATCTGCACTTGCGGATTGTAGGGACCCGTGTTGGGCATGTTGATTGCGCTCATCTCTGGAGCGGCGGCGATGTGAGCGAACTGCGCGTGATCGTAAAAGCTTCTTTCTGGGTAGGCATAGCCGAACGGGAGCTGCTCGGAAGCGTCCACGTACGTCGGCATGCTGGGCACTTGGAGCGATGGGAGCTCATATCGCGATGACAATGGCGTTCGCGCTGTACTGTTGGTGGTCGTCGCGACAGACACTGTTGTTATTGGCGGCTCTGGGGTGACAGCAGCTACTGCAACTGTAGCTCTGGTGACTTTGTTTTGGTCTTGTTCTTTGCGCTGCGCTTCTTTCCGCTTGACGACGTCGCGTTTGCGTCGCTTGATCTTCTGGCGGTATTTCTGCGCATGGGACATCGCCTGACGCGCAGTGCGGGTGCCGATGTGTTCAGCGATCATCCTCCAGGGGCCGTACGGGTACTGCGCGAGCGCGTCGAGGAACTTCTCGTGTTCTTCTGCGCTCCAGGGTGTGCCTCGGCTGCGGATCGCGGGGAAGTCATCGTCGATGCCCTGTGGCGGGACAACCGACGGTGCGATGCGGATCGGTCGGAATTCGTTGGTCTCGAAAAGCTCGTCCTTCACGCGGCTCGTAATCGTCATACGAGGGAGGGCTGAAGAAAGAGAGAGCTGACCTGCGTGTGCGTGTGGGGCTCTTGTACCGGTCGACTGCTGTTATGGAGCTGGCCTAGAAGAGCGGCGCTTGGCTGTGAAGGGGGTTCGAACGGATCGAGAACGCTGGTACTGTTGCTGGTGCTGTTGCTGGTGCTATTGCAGTTGCTGCTGTTGGGCTGCGGCCGTGTGTACTCCTAAGAAGGAAGTAAAATGGAGAATGAAGAGGGATGGAGGCGATCCTGAAGCAAGCAGATGGACCCTGGCTGATCAGGATGGCGAGCGGCGGGCGGCTCGTGGAATGGCTCCATCTCTGCTACTGCTCGGTGAGGGTGGATACACTGCACCGCATGACGCACAGGACGCAGGGGTTACTGCGCTGTTGCTGTTGTGAGCCTTCATGATCGTTTGCTTGTCTGCATCTGCATGGCGCAGCAAATGGCCTGCGACTTGAGACAGAATGGCCTGGGGACGTGAGGAGCTCTTTTGAGTATCCACTGGCTGATTGAGAGTGATGGTGGTGATGATTTGGTAACGCGAACTGGACAGTCTGTGATCTATTAAGGTCTAGCTGGTGACATGAGACATAAAAGGTACATAAAACGATATCCTTCATACAACTTCTAAACGTTGATATCAATACAATTATCATTAAGCACACCTTATCAAGCGCACCCATTACAGCAGGTTGTTCTGGATTTCTAATCCTCGCGCAAATGGTGGTGCTAGCCTTATTGCATGGATCCGATTTTAGTCGAGTATGAAATCCACAAATTTCAATTAGTTTTTAATAGAGTTATCAAATATTACAGGTGTAGCTCCAATCCGTTTTTAATAGAATGATTGGAATCTTCTATCAAAAACGGATTGGTAGTATTCTTTCTCACATTCTTCTCTCAAAAACGAATTGGTCACAAGTATTCTTTCTCCAAGTCGTGACCAGCAGAGTTGGTAATTTTTGGGTAATAAAAAAGGTGGGCAGATCTATACTGAAGCCAAGAGATGTGGCCAAAACTGTCGACGAATGAGCCTCCTGAGGAATGAAAACTACGATGTTGCAGGTCACAACAGCATATCCAGGGCAAGCAAATTGGATCACTCGCCGATCAACAGGAGCATCCCAGCGCACAGTAGCACCACACCAGCGTAGTAGCAGCAAGGGAGCACAGTGCACCTCCAGACACACCAGCTGAGCACCTATCAGTGGAGTACTGGTAGTGCAACAGGCGCAGCTTGCAACGGGAAGGCGCAAATTCAATCACAGCAGAAGAGAGCAACCGAGCGAGTGGGGACGTGGTGCGATTTGCGTGCAAGTACATATATGGCAGCAAAATGACGAAACAGTAGTTTCTTTGCTGGATCAAGCACGGCGACGACCCACTGCCTCTACAGTAGAGCTCATGGAATGGCGTCACCGACGAGAATGGGTATGATTTAGAGCAGCAAAAACGACTGCTTGCTGACGCCAAGCAGTTGAAGAACTACAACCTCGACCCCGTGAAGCAGCTCGAGCCACGCTACATGGAAACAGCGCCACAGATAGTCGTAGTAACACTTTTCCTCGCTATTCGTGGCAGCAACAAATCTTCGCTCACAGTGGCGTGAGTGATTGACCGCACATGTTGTTTCCGCGCGCAGACCAGCCCGGTATAGTTGCTCGGCGCGCAGAAGATCCTGGCGAGCGAAGAAACCTGGAGTGTGTGTCCCCAGGACTCGAGCGCCGTATACAGGAGGAAGAGCGCAGCAAAGTGTCGCTCTCACTGGTCGGCCTCAAGTTCACGAACTCGTTTCGCTGTGAAGCGTTTTGTCGCCGTGCGTATTCTCTTCGTGTGCCTGTGGGGTCGTGATAACACTGCAGCCGTTCGTCTCGCACGCGACCCTGGAGTTCCTCGACAGGAGACCATGATAAATTTCGACATGGATCACACTTTCAATACCTCGCTCAATGGACTTTGGCTCGTGCACGAGCCACTGGCGCTCTCGTGACGATCACGCTCGTCGTCGCAATCTATGATCGCACGTCTGCCATCTGTGGCGCGGTGTGCAGATGGGTGATCGCAATCTACGTCACGTCCGTGACGTCCCGGAACCGCATCGGAGGTGTGCAGTGCGATCTGCTCCAAGTGGTCGACGTAAAAGCAACGCCCGAAGCGCTCGTTGGATCCGCTGGCGCTGTGCGCCGAGAAAATCCGTGAGGGGGATGTGAAGATCTACCGCTAGTCTCTTCCACATCCCCAATCACGAGCGTGCAAATCGCGTGCCCTTCATGCGCCGAAGCACGCTCACAGTCTTGTTTATCGTTGCGAGGAGACTTGGAACGGTGTATATTTCACTGCAAAAGATAGACGAATGCGTGGAGAGAGACATCCGCTGGCTCAGTTAGTTTGCACTCACATACATAAGCAAATGCACACCTCCAGTATGTTTACAGTAAAGCCTCACAGTTTCAGCAGCTGTACGTACCAGGTGCGGATGCGAGCATGTCGTCACTGCTTCGGTGGCATTGCCTCTGACAATGGGCGGTAACGAGGGCGATGACACTTGGTGCTGGGGGTTTGCTGTAGGAGGAAAGGATTGACGCATCAGCCTTCGCTGTAAACGTGCTACTCTCTATGATCGACCACGCGGTCGACTGACGAACGCGAGCGTTCAGCTACGTCGAGTGGGCGTTGTGTGTGGTCGAGAGCACTTCTGAGATGCCAGTGTGACGGACTCGTTGTCGCAGTCTGCAATACCGTTTCCCCACTAGACCAGGAGGTGCTTCTGTAGCTGCTGCTTGATCGCCGAGTAGAAGCACAGATCCGACTCGAGATTCATGAAGTAGCTCTCCGAGAATTGGTTCTCGTCCCCCCCAGAGAGCACGCGGTGACAGCGATCCAGCCACTCGCTCACTTTGCGCAGATGGTTTTCCAGAATGATCCACCCGTCCGGCGGTGACATGAGCTCCGAGTGGTGCATGCGGTTTTTTCTTCCATTCCCTGAGTGTGCGACGATGAATGGAGCTCGACATTTGACTCTGTCGCCGCCGTTTCCGTGGCGTCATCGCGCGCGCGCGTTGGGAGCTCTCCATCTTATTCCGAGGTTCCATAGTTGTCGCCGTGGAGCAAGTGCGGCGCAAATATCTCGAAAGCCGAGTCGCGCAGCTCTCCATCGTACAACGAGCGTGTACGACTGCCCTTCTCCAAAGTCGACTTCTTGTTCCTCAGCTTCGGAAGCAGCACAAGGGCGTGTGTGTCGCCTTGCCTTTCAATTTCTTCTTGTGGTTCTTGTTGCTGCAGGGCTTGTTGACAACAGCAACAACGTGCCTGGCTTTGCCTCCACTTTGGGCTTTTGGGTTCGCTGGCGCAGCAGGCGGTGGTGGTGGGAGCAGGGGTCAATCATGCATGGGCTTCGCCACTGAAGCCGCAGGATTAAAAGGAAGAGAAGGAGGAGGGATAGGGCTGCTCAGTGCTGCAGGCGGGTAGAGCACTGCCAGTGTCGCAGAAGCAGCACTCGCGGACGCCAACGTCGACGCATTCGGCGGCAGGAAACTGTCGCGCGAGCTCGGTGACGCTGGGAATTTCGATTCGCTCATCACTGGACTCCTCGTCTCAAAGCTTCCCAATTGGATCTGATCGAGGTCGTGCTTGTGGATTTGCGTGGATACCTGCTGTGCTGCTCGGTGCTGGTCGTCTTCACGCAGGAATTGGATGAAGCACGATTTGTGGAGCAGGTGCTGATATTTCTCACACCACACGCTGATGGCGCGACGCCTGCACTCGTCACGAAGCACGCTGCTCGTCAGTTCGTTGTATGGTTCCATCGTCGCGGTACTGCAGCTACTGGCGCTGCAGGCTGCACCGGTACTGGTGGTGATGGTGCAGTCGCTTTCTTTGATGCTGGAACACCTGCAGCAGGTTTTGCTGCTTGCATGGCCGTCGCACCAACCACAGTAGCCGACACTTGACCGGTGTTCACGCTTGCAGTCGGTGTCACGATGGTGCTCCTTCGCGTACTCACAGCCGGCGTCGCGATAGTACTCCTTCGCACCATTCCACCACCAGCGACTTCCGCGGATCGACACGGGCGGACCCGAGCGCTGCGGAAGGTACACCTGCTGCCTTACCATGCGAGCGAGACGAACGGACGTATGGACATGCGGATGGTGGTGTGGTCGTTTCCTACAAAATGAGAGGATGGACGCGGCGGCGCTCTTCCTATCAATCGCTTCGTTCGTTCTTCTCGTTCCTATTCACGACACAGCAAACTCGTAGTACGCGCACAACTCGGTTATCAGGCACACAGGATGAGCTGCGGGAAGTCGCTATTCAGGGACATCTTGTATGCGTCGCCAATGCGCTTATTCAATTCCATGAGCTGGGGTCCACCAGCTCACGTGTCCTGCCTGCAAGATCAAATCCAAGCCCAAACGGTGCGAGCTCAAGCCTCCAAGAGACTCTGCATATCGACAGTCACGAGCGAATTCACCAAATCGAATTGTTCTCAATCACGACCATCATATACCCGAAAGCGTACTGCTGGAATTGCCTACACGCCACATCTGCTTGTCTGCAGTCATCGCCAACACCAACAAACTCGTCGTGGCGACCAGGATGAGCATTGCGAAGCGTATCGAACTCGTATCGATCCGCACACGCAGGCGTGCAGTTGGCAGCCTTGGTAGCACAATTGCTTTGAGGAAGAGTGCGTGGCAACGGCGATCACGATGCCCTCGCTCGCTCACTCATCACGACGAGCAAGCAGCGCGAGATCCCCACACAACGGTCGCCAGCAGGTTCATCGCCGCGCGGGATTGAAGCGAGGCTTCACTGCAAATAATATACGAATATGTGGAGGAGCGAGTGAGTAAGTGACGCTCTGTTAGTCGGTTAGCACCCACATCACCCTTACACAGCAGTAGTGCAGTGAATTTGGAGTACACACCGGTATGCCACGAAGTTGCTCCGAGGCAAGATCCTCAACGCCACCAGCAGCAGCCACTCGCACTGAATACGGATGCAAATAGGATGAATCGCACCAGCGCGGTTGATACGTTGAGGGTACGACATTGGTGCTGGTGCCTACGAGGCGCTGGCGTTCGTCTGCGTTCGTGGTCACCTTGCGTCTGCGCACATGTTCATGCTTCCAATTGTTATTCGCGCTTGTGCTCTAAACCAGTACCGTTACAACCCTCTAATTGCATTTTTGAGGATTTACCTCAGTAATTGCATATCAGAGACTGATGTATCGAAAAATCATAATTTAGCCAGATTTATTTCAAAAATGTCTTTTTAGGTGTTTTGAAATGAAAAAAACAAAATTGTTGCATAAATTTACAAATATTACCAGCTATGTCTACTTGCATTTTTGAAATAATGGTTTACAAACAAAGAGTTATCAAAATTATAAAAATAAGTGTGACTTTGACAACCAAACGTCAACTGACAAAATCTTACTTGCCTTCGAAAAGACACACATCCACTTCTGCTGCGTCCAATCCATGCGGAATTCGCGCTTTGCTCTGGTTCGTATTTCTTCAGCATCAGATGGCGGAAGAGGTGTTCATCGGCTTCTCAGGTCAACCTCAAGGTTGGCAGCTCTCAAAGAACCAAAAGTTGGCAATGTTTACTGTCGATCCTGGACTTGGTTGTTGTTTGATCCGAATAAATCAGGTCGCACGAATATGTCATATTTTAAAGCTTAGAAAACGCCGTCTCTGTAGCTGTTTGCAATCTCCTAGGCCAGCCCATTATTATGTCAAACAATTAGCTTATCATTAGGACGAAAGTCGTTACTTTTTCATACAGTTATTATAATAACTAGTTCACAATTTAGCCTAGCCCAACCTCCCCGCGTTATCCGCGTTACTACATGCATTTACTATACAGTAAACTGATGGAGAAGCCAACGAAAGTTAAGTTCGTGAACACTACTGAAAACAAACAGAAGCTTGCATAAATCTTAGTACTCGTTGGATAACAGGCTTCAGCCGAAGTATTTCATACTAAGTACAAACGATTCTACTGTAAGTTTACAGTATCCATCCTTTGTGAATCGTGTTGCACAGGGCGACTACAATCGAAGGGTGTGAGAACAACACTAATGTCGCTTGTTATGAAGGTGGAGGTGCTACAGCAAAGTGACCGCGTTATGAACTATCCTATCCTGTACGCGATTATGTTTACAGACCACACATGCATACTACAGTACTAACAAGTGCATACAAATATACCAGGAACAGTTGCGGATCAAAAACTATCCTGATTAAAAAGGGTTTCCTGTAGTTCAAACGTTAATTTGTCTCCATTTTAATAGTGCCACCAATTCAAAAAGTATCTTAATTTTGCAGCAATTAACCAACCTCAGTTGTTTTATGAGAACAACAACCGAAGCGTTAATTTTGCTTATTATTATTTTTAATAATGTTAGCCTATACTAAATAATGCACAAAGATCAACGTTCAGTCAGTACTGGAAATGGCCATCTTCGATCATCATAGTTTCTTCATAAATACTTGCGATTGATAGTTGGATAATGACAGGAGCTGGTGCTAATTTCCCAACTTTTGTATGTGAATCATAATTTGAAGCCAGGATAATGACAGGATCTGCATCATTTTCTGCCCAGCAACAAACTCGCAGCGCCACACGGATTACGCGCCGCTTTCGCGCGCTTGTTTGTTCGCGTCTCGCCAGAGAGCAATGCTTGTTGCGGAGAACCAGGTGGTACATCGGAAACCAATCCGCCATCATGTGAGGGTGACAGGCTGGCTGACGGTCATCTACCATTTGTGTGGGGATTTAATTTGCCCGCGCGTCTGTGTGTGTACACATCAATGAACTGTGCATATCGATTTGCCAAGAGGCAAACAAAAGCACCGCTATGCTAATAGCACGCGCCTAATGCTCTACAGTATGATTCGCATCAGTATGATTCGCATCAGTGATCGATCGATCGGTCGGTCAACACTGGAGCTAAAGGGCGTTCAGTTGTGTTGCTCGCTCGCTGTACCTCACATTTTCGCCCACCATCGAAGTGTGTCGTCCAAATCTCGCAATGACTCCCGATAACCGGTACACTGTACCATTCTTATCGTCGCATTGTAGACCCTTATTCCCTCCCTCTCAGCTGTTCCCAGCGAAACGAAGCCGAAATGGACCGACTCGTTAATCGTCAGCATCAGCAGTTAATCTGTCCTGTTTGCAAGTCTGACTTGGCGTTTGTATGGAAGTCCCATTGCGATTTGCGACCTTCACCAACACATCAACTCTCCCTCCGATTGGCTTCCAGGAAACCACATGGCGCGGTGGCATCCTGCCCGCTCTCCTACATAGAGCAGTGCTCCTGCCCACCGCAACGAGAGAGCCGTCCCAATGCATTGACGGCGCGGAGCTTTGGGTTTATCCGAGGTGCTCACTTCGCGATTCGCCTCACAGTAGCCACCCCAGCACAGCCACCTCCGAACCCTCTCCATCTCATCCAACATGGTCAGCACCTCGTCCCTCTTCATCGCCTCGGCCGCTGTCGTCGCCGCCTCGCTTGTGCAGCACGCGGACGCGCACACCAACATGGCGTTCCCTGTGCCAAAGTGGCCTGCTAACTTCTACAACGGCAACTCGCCATACGCGCGCATGGACAGCACCAAGCTGCCAGGCACGGATGGCATCCCAGGCTACCAGGGTGTCAAGAAGATCGCCGCTGCCATGGCGGCCTCGAGCGACAAGACCCTCCGTTCGCTCATCTACAAGTACGCGACCACCACGGACGACATTGAGTGCGGAAAGACCCTGCTCGACGGCCCAAAGCAGCCAGTGCCTGCTGAGATCGACTTCCCATGGGGCCACCCTGGTCCTTGCGAGGCGTGGTGCGACGACGTCAAGATCTTCGCTGACGGCGATTGCCAGGGCAACAATGTCGGCAAGATCAAGGTCGACCAGAGCAAGTGCACGAACGCCAAGCGCCTCCAAGTGATGTACGCCGGTGTCCACGTCGAGAACTACGAAATCTACTCCAACTGCGTGCCTCTCACCGGTTCGGGAAGTGGCTCGTCGAGCTCGACCCCAGCGAAGACCCCTGCTGCGGGTTCGGCCCCAGCGGCCACCACTAAGCCAGCGGCCACCACTAAGCCAGCGGCCACCTCTGCGCCAGCGACCACCACTGCGCCAGCGGCCACCACCCCAAAGACCAAGTGCAAGCGTCGCCTTCGTTAGAAAGCTACTGCGATGATGACTCGAATGGCTCCTGCTGATTGCGAGTAGCAAGGCTTCCGCCTGTCCTCGATTTTGTATGTAAACGTACATTTTTCAGTGTCAAAAGTCTAATAAAGTGCTTTTGCAATGTGTATCCTCTTGGTCTCTTTCAGTTCATTGCGCATTCTTTCCTCTAGCAACTCTAATGCCTTTGAGCACTCACCATGACTCGGGTACCGACGAGACAGGGGTTGCGGATTTTTTACATGCTTAGAGTCCACTTCTCATGCCGCCGAGTGTACACTGAGATGTCCTTGTAGTCGATCGCTCGTCTCAGACGGACAACATAGGATGGCCATGCAAATGACAACACGCGAAGAACATCACAGAGAATATGATCTTTGTTGTGCATGAAGGATCTCGTTTAATTAGCTACACCCGATTAATGCGCAGACACTGACTGACTCAGGTTGTTAGTCAGTCTGCCACCATGCATTAGCACCATCTTGATCTTTTGATATCATGGAGATACAGAATGAAAATACTCGACGGATTTGCTAATGGTGGTGGCGATTAACATCCTTTAATCGCAGAAATTTCCGGCGCATGAAGCAAGGATATCACGGACACCTCTGGGCCAGCAATTTGTAACGACAGCAGCAACCCAAGGTGTCGATGAACTCCCGGTCCTCAACTCCAGTAGGAGTTAAGCCAGGTTTTGCAACGAACGCCCATTTGTAGAAATGCGTTGGTCATTGATCATAAGGAAGGGCATCTATGCACGTTGCACCAATATCGATTTTTTTGCCATACCTCCTGGAAATGCAAGGTGTCACGCATTGAGGTCATGGATTGTCTTGGAAGGTTGGATTTGCTGGAGTCGTCCACTGAGCTGTGAGCGTTCACAAATTCCGTTGCACTGGTGTTCTTTTCGTTCGTTTATAGCCATTTTAGAAAAAAGAACAGAGAGAGAGAGAGAGAGAGAGAGAGAGTAGTCGTGTGCATACCACTACCAAATTGGACTTTTTCGGAAATCGTTAGCTGAAATGGATTCAAAACGCAATATTGGTAAATCCTGTCTTTTCATGGCTTCAAAAGTATATATATATATATATATATATATATATATATATATATATATATATATATATATTTACCGTTTGATCATTTCGACGGCGATAATAAATAGTTTGACGCCTCAGTTTGTCTTTATCGTTCTTTCGTTGGGCGTCGTGTACATTTTCGATACCAACAATGTGATATGAAGCCGTTGATTCTTCAAGTTGCTGCGGCTGTGTTTTGCCGCGACCCGCCTGCTTTTTCCTCCAGTCGGGACGCTATCCCCAAATATTCTTCCCACCTCCCCATTTCACGAATTCGCTTCGTCCTGGCTCCACCTCCGCCTCCTTCAGTATGGATCCAAGCAGATACCCCACCACCAAGAAGTAGAAGAAATGATGAGCGCCACCATACCATCGAGGATACAAAGGCTACCGAAGGCGTGTCGCCAAGAGATCCAACGCCTCGACATCCATCTTCGAGCAAAGTCCCAGACGCATCAACTTGGAGCAAGCGCGCGGTGCACGGTGTTCTCGTTTCGTATCGAAGACGAAAGTCAGCGACGGATTCCACAGCACTGCAGGGATGGAGAGTGGATCTTCGAGAAGCGCTACTCTGATTTTTACGAGTTCAGGATGGAGCTCTTGACTCAAATCCAGCTCCAGAAGACACACGCACACGGCGTTACTCTAGACTTGCTGGATGCACTGCGACAATCCCTGCAGCACGGGTTCTGTCGAAAGCACTTGCGCTACGACTCAGACGAGATCAAATCGTTCGAGAACGCAGCACTGACCTCTATGAGTTCGTGCGTTGCTTGCTCGCTGTGTACACCGATGTTTACGTCCGCCTGTACAAGACGAAGAAAAATGAGACCGAGGTCGAGTTGCGAGTGCCTAACGGAAGCACCTCGCGTGGCGGATCTTTCGAGTTCAAGATCCTCTGCGGTATCTCTCACGGCAACTCTCACCATTTCTGAACATCCCAGAGCACCGCAAGAAGGCTGAACACCATGCGACTGCCATTCTCGCTCTTGAGGACAGTCAAGTGGCAGTGTCAACGCCTTGTTCTGGTTCCTTCTACCCCACTGATGATCACGCGTGCTGCATCTGCTTTGACGGCGTTGACATGTGCAACGAAGACGAGATGAGCTACACGAGCAGCTCAAGTTTGCGAAACGAACAACCTGCAAAGGAACAGGCGGCGTTCATTCGGCTACCCTGCGATCGCCAATTCCACAAATACTGCGTGCTTTCGTGGTTCTGCACCAGCGTGACCTGTCCGCTCTGTCGACAATCTGCTGTTGCCAGTTGAGCAAAAGGCAGGAACAATGGACATTATGTATAATTTGATCGGCCATGAAGATCACAAAATGAACATTGGCTAGGTATATTCACTTTAGTGCTTCGTACCTGTGCGCTTCCGATTGCCATTGCTCTTGACCTGCCTTGGTATGTTGGATATGGAAGCAAACACCAGTATAACACCCACAGTAGTGTTTAGCTCATTTGGCCTCTCTTCATGGCACTCCAGGTGCTATACGTGCCACTGCTCCAGCGTGAAGCCTCAGCTTGCCACGCAAGCGACAAAGTAGCAATGACCTTGCTTTGACGACGCTATCCGAGCACCGAACACCTTTGCAACAGACAGCACAAACCATCCGCACACCTCGGCGCGCATATGGCACCGCAGGCCCGCAAGGCAGCATGCTGCACAACTCATCATCTGCTTGCCCACTGTTGGTGACTTCACCCACTCACACAACATGGGTGCGAAGGTTGAAATGACCAAAATAATGTGAGCCACATTAAATTGTAGCTTCAGCAGGAGCCACATCAGATTCAGAATCTGAGACCGCACGATCGCGACCTTGAAGCTGAAGCTAGGTCAATCAATGAATTCAAACACTGATCACTACTTGATTTTTGTTCAGCTCGTCGCACCATCCTTCAGGTCAAGACAGACCAAAGATGGTTTGATGTGCATGTAAACGGTTCGGTGTACGCATTCACAAAAGATTGCTAGCGTATCCAATCGGTTTTCAGAACTCACAATGCTTGCTCGCGCTAATCTCCTCCTTCAGTGTTGATGAAGAGACACGCTTGCTGGTTGTGATCGCTCTCATTGTTGCACACTTGCACCTGGACCCCCCTGTTTCAACTTCGTTTGTCATCCTAAACCCAAAACATAGTGGCAGATAATGTACTTGAGATGCCTGAATTTCCCATCATCTTTGATTACACATCATCTCTTCGCAAACTGCTAATACTGAGAACAACAAACCTTTCACAAGTAACGCAAAGAGCGGAATGAATGAGTGGCTTACAGGGGTGTCTCCCAACCCCATATGATTCGATCTCTATGGATGTTGAACTGTAGCCATCCACCACCACTGCCGATGCTCATCGAGTATTTGCTTCGACTGTAACATGGGTATAAGTTGTGCTCAGCCGAGCATAATCCCACATCAGTGTATTTACAAACCCAACTAACCGCGTATCCATTCATATGTTGCGACTTTTTTGTGGTGGATATTGAAAAGGAGGGCTCTGTAGCCACTTTGGCTCGCGCTGCTGGTTGTGCGAGCCAGACAATGCCTCGAACTCGTGGTTTCTTTTCTCAGTCACATGTACCACAAAATTCCAAGTATCAGAAGACCATCACTCGCAAATATGGATAACGAAAGAAAAAATGTTAGCTGCTGCTGTCACGAGATTTTTGAGGTGAGAAGGCTCATCTTGTGGCCACACCAAGCGGCGTAGCATTATTGGGTGTGGTGCTCTGATATCTCGAGTAGCGTGTGTAATAGCAATGCGTGTGATCTGGGCTGCGTGGAAGAGCGAAGCAAACGCCAAGGTGCGAGTGCTCGCTGGTTGTGGTTGAATCCAACCTCGAAAAACCAACTGGGTACTTCTAGTATTAATTTAGCACTCACAAGTGCTATGCAATCGGGACTCAGGCAACACAAGTCGACTGACCTGAGCTCGCTCTCACCAAATACTCATGGTGGAGGGGCTAATGCTGTTGCTTGGTGGTGAGACTGTCCAAATAGACTTGGGTACACTATTTGTTCGCAACGTCAGATCATTCGAGAATGAACGCGAATGAATGGAGCAACCCATGGTGACACCTAATAACGAACCTACATGTCTCCCGAGTGTGGGTGAACAAACAGCATCTTCGCGTGTCGTGGGGTGTTCTCGTAGGTAAATAGTTGGTTCTCATGGTGACCCATGCAACCCTGCATCGAGTTTCAAACCTAAAGAGATAGGTCAATATCATTCCCAAACCTACCAAGTAAGTACACAGTGGTTTTTACAACGCACCTGCATCAACTCCCCCCCCCCCCATTTGCAATGACCATCTCGGACCACGTCAAGAGCCAATTCTTCGAGAATGAAGAGCAAATCATCCGTCTCGCGCCTTCCAGCGTGCAGGTCCCAGCGAAAACCAACCGCAACGGAAAGCCCTGGTCAGTCGACGAGCATAACCGCTTCCTTGAAGCACTCGAGAGGTACCCGTTCGGCCCGTGGAAAATAATTGCGTCCGTCGTGGGTACCCGAACGACTCGTCAAACGATGACCCATGCGCAAAAGTACCGTGAGCGCATTGCACGCATGAGGCGCGAGGAAGAGCAAGCTGTCCGTGTAGTGGAGTTCGCAACGCACCAGAATATAGCGGAAGCACCGGTGATGATGGTGACTCAGGGCAGCAGGATCGAGATTAGCGCACGTGAGCTGGAGCGATTCGACCAGACGCTGCTCCCGTTGTTTCAGTCCTACGAGTCGTCTTCCGGTTCTCCTAGCGATGCAGAAGACGAGATTGATGAGGAATTTATCGAGGAATGTCTAAACGAGTTGGTGAGCCGAGAGCACCAAGACGACTCAACATTCGAGAGTTATTTTGAAGATCAATAATGATGTAAGTACACACGAACGATGGGTAGCTTCGATGTTGCTCATACATGTAAATGAATGCATACAGTACAACGCCTCAATAATTATCTGTGGGTAGAATCCCTCACTTGGCTCGTCGATTTATCCAAGAGCTCGCCTCGAGTTGCCAAGAGGACCATTTTGTTCATTTCAGCAGATCAGATCGGTGGGTGACCACCACTCAGCTTCCATTCCACATTTGGACATCGAGTGATGGAATATTTTTTAATTTCGCGATAATAATGACAACATATTGCAGCCAATACTAATAAAAAGCTCGCCGGAAAGGCTAGCAAATGTTGATGCAGTAGCAATATAGGTTCTGCACATACCGTAGCATGTGTTCACGTGCTATTAGCCACGCTTTTTTTGTGTTGAGCAGTGTGCAAACGATAGCGCTGGTGCCCGTTAAGTGCTGGATAGAATAGAGTATAGAAACATACATTTACAAAAGAGGATATGGGTCCAGTACTCTGAAGCCAGTACGTGTGGTTGAAAGCGAGCGAGTGAGAAGTGCCGACGAAGATCTTGTGGACAGCGGGCCATTTCGCCGTCTCGCACGAAGGCTTTTCGTGATGGCAACGCAACTTAATTCGAACCACAGATCCAGGTTGTGATGCGCTGCTCTCTCATCACACACACTTCGTCTTGGGGCGGATCACATCAGCGAACACATCCAAAATGATGGACAAGGTGGATCTTGGTTTAATCTACTCTTGGATCCCTTGGCGTTGCCGAAACGTAGCAAATAAGACTCATAATTTGAAGCGTGTTTGCTTGGGAGGAACCTTGTTTCAGCTCTCACGCCTTCGCAGGTCTGTTGCGAAGTAAAGCAAAAAACTGCTATGACATTGGCATGCTGTCAGGTTGACTCTGAAATTTGTATCGCTCAGATTTTCTTACATTTATCTTCATCAACTCCTTGCAATATGTTCGCATCGGATTGCTGACATTGGTGCAGGGGTTGCATGTATCTTCGTTGAGCTAAATCATTCAGATTGTACTCAACCAGATCGCCGCAGCGAAATCAATCAGGATCTGCAAAATGCATTAACACGAATCCACTGCTGTGCGATCAATCCCCACCGCAATTCCACAACAAATTGGAGCTTCCCACGCCAGGTCCCTGTAATTGGAGATCAGAATTTAGCAATCAACCCCAAATGCTCTTGAGAGGTTGTGTGCATGAAATCCTCGTCATCCTCGCTTGCCAAAGATTGTTATTGTGCTGTTGTCGTGTACTTTGTTCCTTCACAGTGGGAGGAGCAACCGCAGGTTTGTGTGTCTGAACGTGTGCTGGTCCATCCGAAATCTTGCTACACATTCGATTTTACAAACACTGTCATGTCAAGCCTGCAAGTTGATGCATGGTGTTGCTCTCGTAATCACTCGCTCCTGAGCCTACTGCACCGATGCAATTTCCAGTTATGAGCTCGAACAAGTCAAGAAGGTGAAGACTTGATCAATACAGGCATGCTGCTACCCCACCAGAGTTATTGGTGGGTGGCTTTCCAAGACGATGACATTCTTTCACAAATTTGCGTGAAACAATTTAGGTGCATGGCTTCAGTACTCCGCCACTCGTGCAATTGAACCTGAAAATGTGTGCACCTCTTGTGGACACTTCGCTCTGAGCCACACATTTGGTACCCAAGGACAGAGACGATCCATCATACCAACAAGTGGCGCCGCAACCATTCGCATTCGCACAACGTTCAAGTAACATTTGTAAGGCAATGTTAATTAGACAGTGTATATATCATATTAATGAACCAGATCAATATGTTTCTAACGCTGGGGCTTACATATTCTGATGCTTGTCGGAAATTTAGCTCGACCTAGGCTACGATTCGTTCTTCATCCACACATGCGCATGCATGGGGCTGCGTTCAATTGTGAAGGCTGTCTCGTGGGTGAGTCAGGAGCGCTGAGCACTTTAGGCGTACAACAGCATGGGAAAGACGGAGCCTTGAGTTCAGCTTGGCAAGCAAATCAAATCATGCTCCTGTTATATTTCTGTGCTCAGTTGCGACCACCGCGTCACGCTGAGTCAGTCGGATCAAGGCGAGATATTTTAGAAAGCAAGGGGTGGAGATAGGCTAAAATACTGGTCGAAGGTGCATGCACAGAAACTGGAACTTTAGCGGGTAAAAAATCATTGGGCAGTTTGGTTCCACCACCACCACAACGTGATGAATGTGGAGATTGATTGCTTGGCATCGTGTGTGCCTGTGTGTGTGCAACAGTTGAGGTGTGTGTGTGCTTGCGCTATGTGTGTTTCCCTGGGCGTGTGTGGACCTGTGTGTGTGGGGGTGCGATGTGTGTGTGGGTGCGATATGTGGTCGCCTTCACCTTGTACTGATAGTGGGAGGTCTTGACCAAACGCTCTGGACTTTATCGCCACCACCACTTGATCCATATACAAGTTATCAGCCTCCCAGTGCACATAACTCCCAGTATTTTCGATTTGGATGCGGCCATTTGAATATTTCTCACCTCCACACAGGTCGCGCTTTCAAATAGCGATTCGGAGCCAAAAAGGCGCTTCTTCCCAAGAGAACACCCTTTTGGTCAACTCTCTTATATGAACTGCACACACTGCTGTACCGCTCCCCATCCTTTTCGCACGTTCTTTGGTGTTTGGCTGCAGTTGCACTAGTGTTAGCCGCACCGTGTTGACTCACACGTCAAGTCAAAAAGTCGAGTTGTGACGAAACGGTCGAAAGAAAGGAAATGGTGGTAGTGGTGTGGTGGTGGCCCGTCTCTCGTGAATTGTGCGAGCGGAGCTCCTCGCCACTTTGGTCTCAAGAGCTTGCTTCTCGCAAGTGTATTGCTTGCCTACAGCACAGTATCGTATCAGGATCGCCAGTTAAATATCAAATCCACCACTGACCAGCAGCAGCTGCAGCTGGTCGCTCGTCCCGCGTGGTGACGTGATGGTGGGCGTGGACCGCGAGTCCAGTTGTGTACTGTTCAGTGGAAAAATTGGCTCTTTGTCACGACGTTTCAGTCGGCAGCCACTTGCTTCGCTCGTTCGTCGCGGTTGTCGTGTGCCAAACAGATCTCAAAATCTTTCTCGAAAGATTTACAAAAGCGAGCGAGCTGGGCGAATCACTAAGACGAGGTCAAGTCCGTCCGTCCGTCCGTCCTCCTCTTCAGTATCCGATTTGCGTTCAGCTACTCACATCCTCCGATTTGAGCCCCTAAGTTATTGAATCTGAACAAGACTGAGGCGACTTGCAAGTAAGTATGACCATCTCGAAGCGTATTCGCAGTCAACTCTTCACCACCAGTAGCAGCAGCACCGATGAGTCCTCCACCACCGCGATCACAGCAACGACAGACCCCGAACGCATGCTGATCCGATTGCCGCTGAATCGACCACTCCCAGGCGCTCGGAAGCGCCCATCGCGCGCCAAGAAATGCCTGGGAGGTGCGCAAAACGGACTCAGGTGGTCTGACGAAGAGCACGAGCGGTTCCTGCGCGGCTTGGAGAAGTTCCCCACGGGTCCGTGGAAGGACGTCGCGGCGTTCGTTGGCACCAGAACGACACGCCAGGTGATGACGCACACACAAAAGTACCGCCAGAAGATCGCTCGACGCCAGCGAGGACTGCAGATCCCAGTGCGCAAACCAAGGTCGGTAGCTCCTTCTCTTGATCCACTCTCAATCAAATGCGCCACCGAGGAGATCGCGATGAAGGGCTGTGTGGCAACCGTCACTCCTCCTGTTGTGCCAGTCCAAAAGCAGATCAAGAACGAGAAGATCGGACTCTCCATGGAGTTCAGCACGCCCACCACCGCTTTCGGGTTCAGTCACAGCACCACAACGTCACCGTCCTCCACAGACCACGTGATGAGCGACTTGAGCTTCTACTCTGCCCCAGCTGCCGATTTTAGTGCGAGGATGCCCGAAAACTCGTCGTCGTTCTACAGCAGCTTTTCGCCTGTAGCGATGACTCCAGATGAGTTCCGAATCGTGACCGATGAGCTCTACGCCGAGACGCTCTGGATGAACCAGTTTGGCGATGACGACCAGGTGAACGCACTGCTGATGCCAACCCACTCCCTTGAGGACCCACTCGCGCTCATGTTCCAAGACCCGAGCAGCAGTCTCTCATGACCGCAGCAGAACAAGAGCCTGACGATGGATATCGCGTATCCTACTACTACGCATGCATTGCTGGTGCACGCGCTCGTGCGCGTTCCATACGAGTGCCAACTGTAGATAGATAGGTGCATGCGGGTGTATGAGTCTGGCTGTAGCATAAAGTGAAGAGGGGAATACAAAGCTATTTAACGTACTACCTGACGCGCTCCTTTCCTTCCATCAGTGAGTGCGTTGTCGATCTTGGTGTGTGATGAATGCATTGTCGACCGGTCAAATCCCCTTGTGTTGGTTGTCTGTTCGGACGAATAATTTTCTCAATTGCGAGTGGTGGGATCTCCAGGATTTCCATGAACTCTTGTTGGAAAGAACCCGATCTTCGCCGCTTTCAGGATGATCAGCGAACTATCTTTTGGTCGTGAGAGAGAACCAATGTTCCTTGTTTTCTTCGCCATTGATTGACACGCGTGAATAGCATCCAGTTATTCAAGCAAGTCCGAAAGGCATCCACTTCGCGTGTGCACTCGCTTGCTTTCAACAAAGCATCCGTGAGCGTTCAAGACGTTCATTCACATTCTACCAGAAAGAATTAAAAATCAACAAAGTAAATATGTTTTTTTGAATGAAATCTCTCTCATCTTTTGGCTCTTCGATATTTTTTCTTTCTTGTGCTGAGGAGATGCTTTCTTTATTGCCTGAGCACGACACCTTCGATCGAATCTCACATGCAGGCTTTCGATAGATTCTTTATCATCTCACTCGTTCGCTTGGACGGGTGCATTGCTTTAGTATTTGTGTGGTAGCGGCTTTTAAAAATCCTTCTTTTCGAACTTGAGGTTCGGCCTGCGCCACTCGATTCAACTCGGCTCTCTCATTCACTTTCTTTATTGGAAAGAAGACTCAAGAGAGAGCGTTGAGCGAAGGAAGGCTCTAGTTCTCTTTCGCCTTCTCTTCCGCACGCGTCTGCAAGTTGAGCATGCGCGTCTGCAGCATGAGCCATCCAAAGAAAGCCTGGCGTTGCGTGTTGGGTTGTGACGAAGATTTCACAGGGCTCTACATGGCTCATTCCGAAACTCGTCTCGTCCGATTCACTCTCAGATACATCACACAGACCGCCACCCACCAACGCGCGTGCGTCACCCGATACAAATAGGAACATGGCTGTTGCGTCAAGTGACGCCGCCCTCCACGATCCAAATGCCGAGACGATGGCGCCAAAGCTGCGACGGCTCACGAAGGCGCGTCGCCAGGAGATCAAGCGGCTGGACATCCACCTCCGCGCGAAGCACCACTTGCACCGACTGGGACCGAGCACGCCGTTCACAGTGTACTCGTTCATCATCGACGACGAAGCACGGCGACGAGCGCCGCGACCGCCGCAGCACCGCAAGAAGAAAGAGTGGGTGTTTGAGAAGCGCTACTCCGAGTTTGTCGAGTTGCGGACGAAGCTCTTGAGTCTGATCCAGCTCTGGGAGAAAACGCACGACACAGTTGAGAAGAAGAGCAGCGCGTTCATTTACCTGCTGCATGCGCTGCGACGACCGCTGCAGCACGCGTTCCCTCGAAAGCACTTCCGCTGCGACTCGGACGCGATTGTGAGAGAGCGGTGCGTGGGGCTGTACGACTTTGTGCGCTGCTTACTCGCCGTGTACGCCGACATCTACGTCCACTTGTACGATAAGAAGAAAGACGTAGAGTCCGAGACTGGTGTCGAGATCGAATCGCGTTCGCTGGAAGGAGACAGTCGCGACGCATCACTCGGGTATAAGATCCTCTGGGACATCTACATCGACATTACGTCGTTCCTGAACGTCCCCGAGCACCGGAAAGAAGCCGAATACCGCCACGCAGCAGCGATTCTTGCGCTCAAAGACTGCAAAGTTGCTGGATCGTCGTGTAAAAAGATCGCTTCGTCATCTCGCTCCAGTGGCGACTACGCATGCTGCATTTGCTTCGATGATGGCGAGTGCGATGGCGCCGACACTTGCGAAGAAGACGCGATGAGTTGTAGCAGCACCAGCCCTCGCAATGAGCCTGCAAAGGAACTCCAATTCGTGCGACTCCCCTGCGGTCACCAGTTCCACGAAAACTGTGTGATCCCGTGGTTCTGCGCCAGCGTGACCTGTCCTCTCTGTCGACAGCCTGCAGCACATTAACGTGCACCCGAAGCATCAAAAATGCGAGTATCAGTGTATAGGATGGATGATCTGGAAACGAGGAAAAACAAATAAAGTTTGTATCCCCTACTTGCTATTGCCTGCTCTTTGCGTACACTGTCGCCGTTTTTGCGTTCACTTCCATGCAAACGATCACATCCGGAAGTACACCTGGTTCCTTTGTCACTGCTGCTGCTGCGAACGCGGCCGTTTGCTTCTCATCTTCTATGCGTTCAAACTTCTGCATAGCCTTTGTCTTCTCACACTTCTCATCTTCTGGATACCTCATGTTCATTTACTTTCTCAACCACACGCGCACTTGACGAAAGCCCCTTGCTTGGTCAAAGTGTGTCTTCATCAAAACGTTCTTGCAGTAGGCATTCGCCACGCACTTGAGCAGGCTCTTGCAGCACGTACTTGTCCGCAATATCCTAGAAGTAATTGGGTCCATCAGCTATTCCAGGCGGTCATCACAATAGGTGGTGCCAAATCTGCGGCCTCCATCACACGCTTCATTGTGCGCACTGCTTTGCAGTCGACGTGCTTGAGCGCTCAGATCCATCTCGCCTGAGCGTCAGCGCCGTCGTCGTTGATTTGATCTCTCAATGCATGTCGATGGAGTCATGATCATACGGGACAGCGCCAAACCGTCGCTAGAGGAAGACCGACGCGCTAGTGGAGGTGTCCGTTGATTCTTCTTCTTGTTGCTCTCCGCGCTCGCAGCGATTGTGAGAGCGCATTTCCCCAATTCCGGACTGCACTGGCAGAACGATCGTCCGGAACCTTCAACTTGTGTGAAATGTCCTGATTTCAAGCAATAAAGTGGTCCACTTTAAATACCAACAATGATGAACTGTAGACATAGGAATATCTACATCATTTCTTTTTGATGTGAAACTCTTCCCTCAATTTGACGCTAACGTGTTCAATGTGTTGGCACTACGAGACTGTAAACCGGTGGATGAACAGAACGACACAGCTCATAATTTCCAGCACCAAGAAAGTCCCTATTTACTCATGTGAAAAACAGGTTGCTCATCCTCGAAAGTGTAGTGAAGATTTGGCCCCACTCCTGCCAAAAAAAATTACTTGTCAAGCTACGATCAGGTTTGAGAGGGGTGCTCATTTCATTTGCTTGATGCTCTCGTATTCGAACGCATTCGTTGCGACATTCACTGACTTAATAGAGTTGCACTGGATGATACCTAGGTCCTGTGTTCTGTTGCGGCACCTTGGTTCCTGCAGTGGAATAAAGTTGCAAACTCACCACTCACCGGATCTCAGGGTACCCTGAGATCGAGCTAGCACAGGACAAGGACCTGAAGACGTAGATATGTATAGTCTTACCATCCTGGGTAGCTAGCAGTGAGAGCTCGGTCTAGAGAGCTCACTTCTAAACGTACAACAGCCAGCACAAGCCAGTACATTGAGGAGTACCCAGGAAGCGCCAGCTTCCCCAGCAAGAATGACTTCCATTCGTAACCCATCACAGTTCCGCTATGAGTAGTGCATGTGTCCCTCGAATAGCGCATCAACCCAGTGTCGTTGCCTGACTGCATTTGACTTCGTCTGCGTGGCCAGGATAGGACCTACTGGTCATGGAGGGGCGAGTCTCGGAGTACAAGTGGGTGGGTATCGTCTTAAATCGACTTTAGCTCAGGAATTCACCGTCCAATTTCCTACGTTCTGAGATCGGAGAACTAACCTACTGCGCGTGAAACCAAGTCTATGGCGATTGCAAAAGAGGCCAGCAGGAGCGGCGATTTCTGCAAAACCTTCCGAACTTGCGCTTAAACAGAATTCACGCGCGCTTGGTCACATATCGTATTAGATATCAGTTGGTATCTCTATAGGAAATGCACCTGAGCCAAGAGTTTGTTTCAACAACTCTCGGATTATGAGGGACAGCAAGTGAGGTGGGGTTAAGATGCGCAGGTTCTGTAAGTATTCAAGCCATCTGGTGGAGCTACTGAAACACGAACGAGGTGTCAAGTCCTGAGCCACACAATTGGGTGATGCGCCTCGCTGATCTTTTGTGGACGATCAGCGCCACAACCGAGCCTGGCATTGCACTCCCATTGCACCTGTCAGCAAGCTTACGCTGAAGAAAATCTCCCCAAAGTCATGTTCCTAATCACCACCAGACAGGTCTTCCCCCATCAGTGATGGAGAACTCGTAGAGTGGTGAGCTGACGTTCCACTACATGAAGTCCAACCACTTGGCACTATCGATTAGAAGCTCGTCATCTGCTACATTCACAGCAGTGAAGTCGCTGCAACTGTTGCCACTTGCAACCACACCTACAGGAATGTGTAGCTGCCCATCGTAGTGGGTACATTTTTTGTGGCGTGAGAGAGCCACTGTTGTGCATCGAACTCTGCCTGCTGCAGTTGCTCTAGCACTAGGCTTGGGTAATCGCGAAACACAGAAGCACCGACTTTAGCCACTCGAGAACACTTGCTTGAAATTATTCGTCGTGGCTGTTGACAATCAGATACAGGTGCACCAGTCGGTTGCTGTTCTTGTAGTGGCGTTTCCTCGACCAGCCACTTGCACGCGGACCTTGAGTACTCTATACTCTCTTTATCACCAGAAGCCGCTTTTCAATGACCACAACTGCTTTTTTCGTACGCGTGTGGTAGCCATTCATAATTCAATTCGCCTCCTCGCCGACAACCAAGTTGTCTTCCACACTGACAGTCGTAATTACCATTTGTCAGACCAAAGGCCAGTAGCAGTCATGACGTTCTCCAAGCGTGTCAAGAGCCAGCTCTTTGAGAGCAACCAAAACCTGATCCGACTTGTACCTCAGTCGCCAGGTCAGACCACGACTCCTCCCAAGAGAAAGCGCCGCATTCGGATTCGACGCCGCCCTGGCGCCAAGAAGAACGGCGATCCCTGGACCAAAGACGAGCACGAGCGGTTCCTCGCGGGTCTCGAGGCGTACTCGTCGGGACCGTGGAAGATGGTCGCAGCTTTTGTCATGACCAGGACGACGCGCCAGACCATGACCCACGCGCAAAAGTACCGGCAGAAGATCGAGCGCTGGCAGCGTATATACTCAGCGTCTGAACTTGCAGGCCTGCAATCTTCGGCTCCTGAAAGTGGTGGGGGTAATGGCGTCTTGTCGTCCAGTGAATCTGGGGCTGAAGTGAAGGTCGACGTCAACATCAAACTGCGGCCAGTCGAGACAAAAGATAGCGATGCTGTGAGCGGGATCGCTTCCTCACCGAGATGCAATAATCAACCCGCAGAGTCTTCGAGTGTGAACCCAATCAAGTTTGAGAGTCTAGACGCAGGTGGCTCTGAGGAAGTAGCTTCAGGGTCATTGCTTCGCTCAGCGTCGTATGAAGCACTCGATGCACTCTTGAGCAACTGGCAGT
>JALBZB010000308.1:0-33476 GCA_038050625.1 Pythium sp. MPC-2022a
GCTTCATCGGCTGGCTTTGCCGCAAGTTCTCCAAGAACTGGTCCTGCGGTTTCCTGTAAGCGAGCGAGCTTCATTTAGAATGAGCGTCACCCTTAATGCAAACATGGCATACCGTTCGCCCTTCAGTGTTGTACGAATGGAGAGCTTGTCCCATTGTTGTTGTAAATGCAATCGTGAGAGTACCATTGGAAAGATCCCGAGATCTGAGCTGCGCAGATGGACACCAAGTGATGGCTTCTCAATCCCCCTCCGATCCAACAGGCGTGCGCTGGGATCATCGATGTGACGGGACGTGAGCTGATCCACAAATTGGGGTTTCAAATACTAAGAACGATGCAAAAACTCCTTAGCGAGTGATGAGGGACCATCAGCAGTAGATGATCATGCATGAACGTCAACTTGAGAGTCGTGGACAGCAGGATCCTGGACCAATTCAGCCCAAGTGAGGAAGTATTTCGACAAAAGCCCACAGCGAGCGTGGGGTCTGCACTATTATAGAATGAATTTCAGTCCAGTGCTAGTAATGGAGTCCATTCCATCTGTAGTGTCCACAGAGCATTGTACATACACCACTTGTTTGATCTTTCGGTCCCAACCAAACTCGCTTCAACTTGACCTTGGCTTTCCCCAGCAAGCTTGTCAAAAAGAGCTCTTCTATTTTCAGCCAATCAAAACATTCTGATGTATTTTCAACCAATTAAAATAATTTATATTTTTCATATTTGCTACTCAAAAGATTTTCGAATGCAAAACCCCGAAAAGAAGCAAGTCAATCAGTCCATCGGAGCGAGCGAGTGAGCGAGCGATTGATGGACGGCCATTGACTCGTACGAGAGAGAAAGAACGCGACGAGCACACGCGGCAGCACACGCAGCAACGCCCAGTCAGTCAAGCGCCATCACCCACAGACTAAGGCGTTAACGAAGAAGGCATGGCGCTCGAGCCCCTGCACGCGGACGGCGGCACCCCTGGCAGCGCGCTGCTCCCGGCGCTCTCGCGTGACCCCATGGCCTCCGCGTTCCCGTCAGCTTCCTGCGGCCCGTCGTCCTCTGGTTGTCTACTGGACCTTGTGGAGGTGATCTCGGTCAACAGCTCGGACGAAGAGAACAGACCCGCGGTTGTGCCGCTCCAGCTCGTCCACGTCAAGCAAGAAAAAGCATCAGAAAGCGGCGGTGGTGGTATTGGAGTTGTCAAGTACGAGCTGCGCGTGGTGGAGCCGACAGAGAACCACATTGTGGACTTGTGCTCCGACGATGACAATGACGATGACGATGACAATGATACCACTGTTGGTGATCGTGACGTCGGCGATGAACCAGCGGAAGTTGCTGACGAGTTTGTGTACGAGCACGCGCGCCACCGTGTTGGTGGCTCTGACAAGCAGCTCAGTGTTGGCGCCAGCACGACGATTTGCTTCAAGCGCCACAAGATCCTCCATGACGGTATGCCTGGCAGAAAAGATACGGCAGCGTCGTCATCATCGTCCGAGAGCGACTCGGAGTTTGCGTTTTCCGGCAACGGCGACGACGATTCTTCCGCCACAGAAGATGGTTACGACGAAGATGACGATGACGCAAGCGAGGGCGAAAAACTCCTGAGCTCTGGTGGTCGTCGTAGCGCTCCAAGAAAGCAGTGTCTATTGTTCCGCCACCCTTCGTCATCCTCATCACCATGCAGCCTCACGCGCGAGCAGGTGGACGAGATCATCCTCCGCGACGTGCAGCGCCTGGAAGCGAAGAAGCCCTGGCGCTTCGCCTACCGGTGCCTCGAAGTGCCATTCAAGATCAACCGCGCGGTCGACACGTTTGATCTGCTCTTTGAGCGCTGGGATGCGTTTTGGTCATCCTATGGTCGCGCGGTCTGGGAGCGGTACTTTTGGGCTCCCCTCAAGCCCGGGACACTCGAATACCACCGCCGCAAGCACCGTCAAACGCGCGCGATGCGCACTTTCCGTGAACTCGTGCGAGATCTCCACCGCGAGCTCGGTCCAGGATTCCTGCGCAATCTCACGCGCACGGCGCACGACGGCTGGTGGTACCGCAGCGGCCCGCTCGTGCTCCGCGAGCTCTTCTACCTAGACCCGCGCAAGTACAAGATGTACATGACGCTGCATCGCGAGCGGTTCCCGCGCGGCTCGCGCTTTGAGCGGTCGCTCGACCCCGCGTGGTGTCTTCCTGACGCGGAGCTCACGGACGGTGATCGTGGCAGCGGCTGTGGGGGGATTGGCGCAGCCTGTCTCGCCTGGCAGGATGTGACGAAGAGTGATGACGATGATGATGATGAATTCGACGATGAGTGTGGCTGATCTGTCCAGTGAGTACTGGTCAGTGCTGCGCACCTGAAGTGATGGTGCGATGATTTGTGTGGAGTAAGTGCTGTTGTTGCTGGTGTAGCTCAGTGAAGTGAAGTGACAACCGTAGTTGTAGCAGTAAGTAGACCTTTGGTTGGGAGTTTTTGATTTGGATTTGATTTGGAGGTTTGCTGTCACGGTCTGTTGGCTAACTGGAGGATGGAGACCCGCTGCGGAGACGTGAGCGACGCGCGCTGCTTAAGCGCGAGCGCGAACTCCTTGAACGACAGGTCGTGACCCACGATCTGCTGCATCCAGTCGCGCAGCGTCTTCTCCTCGCGCTTGGAGATCTAATATCACCACTTAAATTAGCAAATTGCATAGTGACCGTAGCGAAGGAGACCCCACATCAACAACCAGACTTTACCTGGAAGTCGATCCGCTGGAAGCCCGAAAGCATCTCGTCGGCCGTGATCGTTTGGTCGCTGTCGTGGTCGAGCACGAGGAAGACATCGCGCGCGCGGTAGCCGTTGTCTTTGATGTACTGGTCCAGGCGCTTGAAGAACGGCGGCGGGTACCCGTCCTGCTGCGGCTGCGTGCTGGGGAACGCGAACCCTGAGAGGTCAAACAGGCCAGGCTAATAGTATATACAGTGCGATAGAGTATCGAGCATTAGCAGCAGCCTCCTCGTACTTGAAAGAGCCACCAACAGAGATAAAAGACTGGCAGTGTATGTACAGTGCGGCGCTGCAGAGACGCCGCGGGCAGCACTTGCGCCTCGGTCGGCGGTCTGTAGGACGAATGGAAAGTAGCGTAGGACGAGGAGGAGGACGCTGCTACTGATGCGCTTGCGGTGGTGACGGTCGCTTTCTCAGTTTGGAGTCCATCCTCAAGACGCTTCTGCACTCAGCAAGTAAAATTGGAGCATTCCAAGTGCGCAGACAGACCGAGTCAGCAACCCCAACACGAGCAAGTGCAACGGGGCACACGCGAGATGGTATAACAACGTACGTATTTCGCGTCAACAGTGGAGGTCGCGCTTCCGTTGGGATCTCTATACAGGCAGCTGCAGCAGCATCGACGACTGGAGGTGGCGCACTGGCCCATGCTCATATGCTCCTGGGCTGAGGTTGAAGAGACAAGGCAATGGCTGCATTCGCGTCTGTTCGCATGAATAAAAGAGGGCTTCTAATAAGGACGTGACAGTTCGTCACTTTTAAACAAATGCGCACTCTTTTACTGAAAGCAGGCTTACTGAGCCAAAATCGAATATATGTGTTAAAACCGCTTTTCTCGACTAAACCCGGAAATTAGTTAAACTCGGGTTTGTATTAAACCCGATATTATGTGGCTGACTTGTTTTTTGTATGCTTGACAGAATCCCGGGCGGTTCTCCCGAATTCACATCGAGCATACGAAAACCAACTCATCCACATAATCCCCACAAAAACAGCGCTAAATGCATTTGAGAATATATTGCTGGAAACTTCCTGTCTTTGAATATCTTGAGCAAAGTATGTCTCTTCTCAAAGAGCGTTTCCGAGCCAAACATGCGCTTCTGGTTCTGGCTTTGCACATCTTCTTCTTGAAATAGCTTCATCAAGTCAGGCAGATTCGGTCCCTTCGTCCTTTCGTGGTGGACACTGCTTTTCGTGAAGCTCTTCATCTGTGAACTGGTGGACTTTACATAGACTCAGCTCACGAGGCAAGGCGACAGCGTCAGTTGGTTGGTTACATGAACAGCCGCTTGTTTGATTGAGGGCGATGAAGGAGTCCTCCTTATTCAGCCTCAACGGCTCTTGGGGATCCTGTGGTAAAGCTAGCTGTAGCTTTGTAACGCTTTTGACACCGTGTTCACACGAGACTGGTCGTCTACAAGTGTCCTGGTGTCGCGTGCTTCGATGTCTCGAATCTCCACTTAGCTTTCTGTACCTTCTGTCATCTCTCGATCGTATCACATCTCCCCGCTCGCTGCCTCGGAGGAGCTCCCAGCAACTTCGAGACCTTCACAATATCAGCACGTACGTACCCGACACTTGAAATGCAGCTCAACATCAGAGTCGGGACTACTTTATGCCTGTGAAGAAAGCCCCAATCAACGCTCTCAAGCTTCGCAAAGCGAGTTCGCACTCGTAATTCGATTACCAGCAACTCTCTGTTCTAGAGATTAAGTGAAGTCGTGCTTGGCCATTGAACGCCTTCGCAAGAGCTACGCAAGTTTCGCGAAGAACAAGATCCAAATGCGTTTTGCCAAATGAAAAAAGGTTATTACTTAATGATGAAAAAGGAAAAACAATCAATATAGCTCTGGTAATTATAAGAAACCACGACGCCATCCACGCTCGCCGCAACCAGCTTTGCTTTCAGCTCATGCAGCAGCAGCAGTCGAAGCGCCACGTCTCTCTCGCAATACGCGCTCACAACAGCAGCACAACATCGCATCTAAGCGTGTGTGACGCCCGGGGTCGTGATGCCGTGGAAAGCCTCGGCCTTGGAGCTGTTGAGCGCGGTGAGCACCTCCTCGTCGCCGTAGATCTCCACGTTCTTGCCCTTTGGCTCGTAGCCGAAGAAAAGCACGACCAGCGAGATGAGCACCAGCACGCCGCCGAACACCCACATGATCGCCTGCAGCGACATGCCCCACGAGCCAAACATCTCGGCACACAGGTATGGGCCGCTGAACGCACCGATGCGGCTGAAGCCCGACGGGTACGCCGCACCTATGCCACGGATCGCCGTTGGGTAGTTCTCTGGCGTGTACGCGTACACGCAGCCCCAGGCGCCGAGCATGAAGAACGACAGGAACGAACCACTGATGATCACTTCCGTCTTGTGTGGAGGCACATAACCAAGCGCCATCGCCGAGCCAAACGCGCCGAGCAAGAACAGCACCAGTGTCTGGCGACGACCCCACATTTCCACCAACGCCGAGGCGACCAAGTAACCTGGCAGCTGGAAGAACGTGATGAGCAGGATCGAGCGCCACGTGCCGTTCAGGTCGTAGCCCTTGCCACCATCCGCGACCAATTGTGGCAGGTAGATGAAGATCGCATAGTACGACATCGAGATACCGAACCAGAGCGTCCACAGCACAATCGTGCGCACGAGGAACGGCTGACGGAAGAGCAACACAATGCGCTTGATGTGCGAGGCTGGGAGCTGCGGCGCAGTCGCGCGGTACGCGTCCACGTTGTTGTCCAAGTCCGCCTTCTCGTCGAATGGCTCCAGGCCGTGCTTGCGCTCAATGGACTCGACAATCGCGACAGCCTCATCGTAGCGACCGACGCTCGCGAGCCACTTTGGCGACTCTGGGATCGTGAAACGGATGATCACCGAGTACAACACCGGGATGCAGCACAGGTAGAACGTCTCGCGCCAGCCGATGTGTGGTGCAACACCGTACGCCAACCACACCGCGATCATACAACCGATGGCCCAGAACGACTCCAAGAGCACGATGATGCGGCCGCGGGTCTTCGCAGGCGACAGCTCCTGAACGAGCGTCGACGCCACCGGGAGCTCACCGCCGAGACCGATACCCGAGATGATGCGGAAGATCGTGAGCGAGGTGATATTCCAACTGGCACCGCAAAGACCGAGACCGATCAGGAACACGACGAGCGTGACCATGAACATCGGGCGGCGACCGTACTTGTCCGAGAGCGAACCGAAGAGGAACGAGCCGAAGAACGAACCGACGAAGACCGCGCCACCGAGGAACGAGCCCTGGTGCGGGCTCCACGGGATGTCGGCTTTGATGAGCAGGCTGCTGTAGATGAAGACGAACGTCTCCATGGAGTCCATGGCCCAACCGATGCCCGTAAGCAGGATCAGGCGGATGTAGTACCACGAGAGGCCGAGAAAGATGCCCTTGTCGCGCTCGCCGATCGCGTCGATGCGGCGCGTGATGCGCACCACGGCCTCCAAATTGTCCACCGGCATGCGCAGCTCCGCCATGTTGATGTTATGTCGTGTAGCTCTTGGCGGGACGGACGGCAGACGAACGAACGGAAAGCTCTTGTTTGACTGTCACTTGTAGGCAAGTGATCGCGAGACCGAAGCTTGTAAACCAGTGATCGCGAGACCGAAACTTGGAGAATGAGAGTGTGGGGCGAGCTGGCGGCGCGCGCGGTCAGATCCCAACAAGTCTGTTCCCAACAAGTCCCTCATGGAGCGGCAGGCGACCGGGCGGGTGGGCGGGCAGGCGGGCGGGACACATAGCACGCACGCGACTGGACTGGCTCGTGTCCCCAGCAGCCATCTGTTGTGCGCACGCGACAAAAGCACTGTACAGAGAGTGTGCACTCTCAGGTTTTGACGGCAACAGTAATAGAGGGGAAGACGAGGCAGCTCGTGCATGTTGAGGGAACGCGAGGACAAAAAACGGCGGGTCAACAGCCTGCAAACCTCAGTTCAACAGTTGAATGCTCTCTCGCAAAAGCTAAAACTTTGTACCTTTTTAACTAAGGTATTTCCCCCGATCCCTACTCAAATCAAGTCAGATGGGGATCTTGATTTTCGTATGGGCTAAGGGACTACCTCTGTATAATATATTCAGGTCAAAAAGGGAAGCATCTCAGTTTCATCCAATCAGACAGCACGAATTTCGAGCAGTCTAATTGGTCAGCTTCCTTTGTTCTGAAAATCCTGATTGAGGAGATGTGTTGACATGCACCGACATTTTGTGTCAAAAACGATTTTAGCCCTAACACAGAAAATTCACCCACAGCCCTAAAAATGCTTCGATTTGATTGGCTGAGAGCAAATTCAAAACCTCGGAGAGAAAGGTTTGAATACTTATCTGCCGTCTGCCCAGCGTGGATGGCTATTTTTCATGAAAACCTCGAAAACGAAACAGCACGAAAGCGAGGTTATAACTAAGTCGCAATACAAACTCAAGCAAATTTGACTGCAAAAACAAAATGCTCGTTTGGGTTATGCAGAAACTCTTTCCCTCCCCCAATTCTGGTATGGAAAACCCACGCACAAATTACTGAAAATTAAGCCTCGCGCGACATATGCGAGGGGGATGGGTGCGAAGGGTCGCCCATCCATCATGTTTCACCCACTCCCGCGTGACTGAAACCGACCTTCTTGCATGCGATTAACATCCTTTTAAACTATTCACAAGCTAGCATGACCCTTTTTAAATAGAATATCTACATGGTAATACAGATTGATAGAAATTTGTAACAAGACAAACTTCTTAATATATGTATTGATACTTTAAAACCGTCACATTCATTTAACAAGGCATCAAAATTTACTGAACGGCTTGTGAAAAATGAAACATTGGCGACCTTGCTCGTCACAACCCGACAACAACAAGGACAACAAGTTTGTGGACCCAAAAGCCTATGCTTGCAAAAATCACAAGTGCGCAAAATCCATGGAGTATGCGGCAACGACTGGTCGTCTGGCCTCATAAGCAAGCACGTGCCCCCGCTTGCAAGCCTTGCCCTGCTTGCTTGTGTGTGTCAACCGTGGTCACAAAAGCGCACATGTGTGCGCACGCCCACCCTTTTTTGAGTGAGGTGGACTCTTCCCGCGAAAGACTTTGATCTTTTCAAATCAGTCGAGCTGATTTCCAGGAAAACATCTCAGCGGTTTTCAATCCCTTACCACGAAGCATAAAAACCCAGTTCCGTATGTATGTGTGCTGATTAGCACACATAGGTTTGTTTCTCTTTCCGACTGGAAACCAAACAATTTTGACATGCTGAAACAGTTTTCAAGCTTTTGTGGACCATGTCATGCTTCTCAATTAAAAAATGTATCTGGCATGATCACAGTGTTTGTGTGAGAGATCTTTTTGTCCTTCCGAACGCTACGTATCATAAAGTAAGTTGATCGCACCAGATCCACTTGTGCGATGCAGGACCAGCGATGGCACCAGTACATTATCATTGTATTGTTGGCGCATTCGGACTGAGATGTTTCCACCAGGTTGGCTTGTGCGTGGGTTTGAGCAATAGAGTGCGCTGTACTGGTATATTGGTGGCGACGGTGGTTGTCCATTTGCGAGGTGGCTCCGCTCAGTGGTTGTTGCTTTGAGCAACAAGCGACAAACAACAAGCAACTTGCAAGCGTGAAGCCACAAACTGGCGTTACTGTACATGCAATTGCCGTTTGTAGCAATGCGCGTGAAACGTCGCGCACAGTCTGTCGATTGGTTTTGTTTGTTTGGTGTATCCACTTGCTCGATCCGGTTTATGTAGCCATCGCAAAAATATATGGATATTTTGTTGTTTTCCATGCAAAAAAATTTCAGGGAACATTTTCAATCTGAACTTAGCTTCAATTTTGAAAAAAAATCTTTCTAAAAGTTCAGCTAGGTGCTGTACCGCCACACGCACGGACCTGGTGTGCATTCTCAATTTTTTTGCTTGCTGCGCTTCGAATCTTGCGTTTTGTATGAGAGTGCTGCACATACACTTGAACAAGCAAGGCAGACGCCGTGGTGAACGTGGATAGTTTGGAGATGCTGCCTGATCATGCGGGCTTTTTGAAAATCTGGGAATGATATTCAGACATGCCACTGTTCGCAAAAGTGCAGGTGCTTCCGGACAACTTCCCAAAAAAGAAGAAGAGCAAAAGTCGATGGGCAAATCAGAGAGCCATCTCTCCACTTGTTAACACACAGGGAGAATTTAACAATGTGGATGTAAGATCATTCAGCTCAATCTTAGACGTCTTCAAAGAGGACTGTGAATTGCGTATTAAACATTTGACATATTTATAACTAGCAGCAATAATCACGAAGATACTGTACAGTATCTGACACAGCTGCAGGTAATGTCTGGAATAGATACGCACTGTAAAACCTGCTCATGAGCATACCTGCACACGTGTGTACACGTACATTGAAGGGAAACAGAGAGTGAAAGAATTGGCGTCTATTGCATCGTACGCATCACGACCGTCTCTTTTGGTGCAACTCGCCTGCCCTGCAAGTCGCGCATTTTGCTTCCATTTTTCAAGTCTTGACACTCTCTGTGCATGAAGAAGACAACTACAGTTGTATGAGCACAAATAAAGAGCACGCCCCAAGAGGTCGAGGGACAAAGAGCACATGCGTCAGTCAGTATCTCTCCTTTCGTTGTGCCCGTTCTGCTATAATTCAAAATTGATTGAAGGTAGGCTCTTCTCCAAACTTACTTGCGAGTTGCTGGGGGTTGAATGCGTTATGCATGCACAGAGTATGTCTGTGTGAGTCCTAGTTGTTCATTTCTTTGTGTGTTGCAGAATGTCCGCTTTGTTTGACTGTGTTCTTCACGAAGCAAAGCTACGTACGTATGTATATGAAAAATACTGCGGATTTGTAAATAATAATGCAAGCCTGTGTCCTGAACAGGTTTGCATTATTATCTACAAATCCGCAGTATTTTTCATTAAACTAACAGTGAGTTCTAACAGGGCATGCTCTTCGGAGGACAGCAGTCTTTATCGATAACGCCGTACTTTGCCTACAAGTGGGGCTTTCTCCATCCATTAGGAATGAGAGTGTGTTCCCTTGAGCTTAAGAAACGAGCCATGCAATTGGCTGCGAAGGAACACTGCAGCATTTTATCGCAAGGGTATGTAAAGGTATCGAAGGTATCTATCGTTCGCAAGCTGTGGCAGTTGTGCGAATTGATGTTGGTGGCTAGAACGTTTACGCTCTCAAGTATCACAATGGGGTCACATGTAGCCCATTTACTAACGCCTAGGTTTTGCACACTAACCGATGTGAGGACTTGTTTTTTGTTGGACCTTTTTCACAAAGGAAACCAGTTTCCCTCAACTTCCAGTTATGCGTATGTAGAGTAAATTTCTCTTGTATGCTTATGTACTATTTTGTGTGGCTCACACTAATAAAAGCAAGTTGAAGTTGGCAGGAATGATGGTGCTGTGAAACATCAGCAAACTCAAGAGCTACACAAATGCTTGGCGATGCGCATGCATGTGCCTCAATTGAAGAGCAGAGAGCAGTAGTGGTGACTGGATGCTGGCAGCTCCAACAGCTTCGACTGGTTGTTATCGCCTTATGATTCGAGTGGCAGTGGTTGGCTCACAGAGAAAAAGAAGTTTGAAGAAGTACAAGCAACGAAACGAAATGAATACAATTTCGGGTGTGTGCATTTTTATTCGTGGGTGTGTTTGGCATAGTCACGCTTTTTCACTTTCTTTCGTTCGCTCTTCTGCGCAAGTTCTCCTGCAAATCACACCGACCAGTTCAGAAGACCACTTTTGCAATCTATAAAGCCCATTTCTCTTTGTCATGGCAGCACATGTGCTACACACACACACATTGCATGTATGTCTTGGCTCTACTTGCCACCGGCGCCAAAGAGGTCAAAGCTGTCGTTTTCTGCCTCGCTAGCTCTCTGTCGTGAGCTGATACTACTGGTGTGCCTGCTGCTACTGCCTGTTCCAGCTTCACCAAAGAGACTGTATGCTGCGGTTTCCGTAGGCTGAACACTCGACGCGAAGCGCCGGAATCGCAGTACGACCGGGCGAGGGCTCTGGCTCACGAGCTGCGCAAATTGCGTTGTGTTCGTCACAGTCGTGCCGCTCACCGTAAGGATCGAGTCGCCCGGCGCGATCTTGCCCGTTGCCTGCGCTGGCCCCGGTGCACCAGACGGCAGCGCGCAGAGCTCGCGCACGATCACCGCCCGCCCGCTCTGCTTGGCGATGATCCCGAGCGACGCGCTGGAGAACACCACCTCGTACTCGTCCTGCGCTGCCGATGATGACGATGATGCTGCTGACCCGCCGCCAAACAGATCGTACGCGTCGCTGCCCCCGCCAATCGCACTGGCACTACTGCTAACCCGACGCGTTGGAGCCGCACTTGCACTCGCACCCGCATCGACTGACAAGCGGTGGCTCACGGATGTGGTGTGGCTAGGAGGGTGCGCCTGGATGTCATCGCCTACGATCACGACGTTTGTCGCCCACCAGTTCTGCGACTCCTGGTGCGTGAACGTCGCCGTGTACCCCAAGTTTGCCTTGAGCCGCGCGGTCTTACGCGTTACAAACACGTTGCACGCGTTCGACTGCACCGTGAAGTACACGTCGCCCGACGTCAGCAACGTCGGCGTGTACCCCCACGCAAACACCACGACCGCGCGGTCTGCGCGCCACTCGTTGCGGCCAAACGCCTGCTGCTCGCCCGAGGACGCGCTGTTGCTGTCGACCACGCTCGCGAGCGAGCGTCTGCCCAGCGGGAGCACGCGGATCTCGGCACCGTCGTTCAGCCGCGTGTTGATTACCAGCGAGTGACGCGAGTTGTTGAGGATCCCGAGCGCCACGCAGCCACGTGCCTCCAGGCCCGTGTGGTTCGAGTCCCAGTCGTACACGAGGTGCCGGATCTGCTCGAGGAACTGCGTGCTCGAGCGGCACTGTGCCAGCCTCTTCGAGTGCTTGTCGATGATCTGCGAGTTTGTCTGGAACTGGTACTTGAAGTTGCTGGACGACGACGCCAATGACGGGTCCGTCTTGCCCAGGATCGTGCTCATGAGCGACGAGACCCCGCCTGTGACCATGCTCGTCACGAGCGACGTCACCTGGATCGAGTCGATGAGCCCGAGCGCCTGGGACTTGACCGACTTGACGTAGAAACTCGAGAGTGACTCGACCAGCGCCTCTTGGGTCGCCATGGCGTGCGAGATCTTGTACGCGTCAAGCGTGAGGCAGGCGTTCTCAATCTTGAACTTGAGGTTCGCGAGCCAAAAGCCCTGCGACTTGACGTCTGCGCTGCGCATGTCGCCCTTCTCGCGACTAAAGCTCACCACCACGCGCACCGGCTCGATCTCGCCGCTCTCAATGTAGATTTTCTGGCCCGTGATCGACGCCATGGACGCATCGTCTTCCTCTGACGCTGCGCTTGTAACAAAGTACTCGAGAATGTTCTCGTCGCTCTCTTTCTCTTGAAGCAAAGATGACGCCGCGCGCGACGACGAAGACATGGAGCGGCTTTGGAAGTGCGAGATCGTCTCCTTCGTGAGCCCATTCAGCCGGTCGACGAAGCGCATCGACGTCGTGATCTTCACGTCCTGGAGCTCCACGCGCAGCTTCTCGACCCACGTGTACTTCGCATGTGGTTTCTCAATGTACGTGATCTCTAAAAAATACTTCTCTCCACCCCCACTGCCGCCTCCACCACGGTATGGATCGTACGGACCGTTGCGGAACACTGGTCGCAAGACCACCGGGTTGCTTGAGTTCGCCAGCAAGTCCTCGATCTTCACGCCCATGATGTTCATTTTCGCAGACGTGCCTTGCAGTGATACGTTGCTCTCCATGCTGATGCGAGAGATCGTGAGGCGCGCGACATTCTCGTTCGTCGTGTCTGTAAACTGCTCCTGCATCCCTCGCATCGCCTTTTGCTTGTCAGCGCTTCTTGCACCACTCACCTCGTCCGTCTGCTTCTTGTCTGCCACTGTTACGATTACCCCTGCGATCTGAGTGTGCAAGCTGAAAGTGTCCCAGCCGACATGCGTAGACAGTTGATGCCCTTGCGCATGGAGCGGTGATGCGACTGGAGAAGCTGAGTCGTCGTTGCCAACTGGCGCTTCGCTGATCACAATCACGAAAGTCGACTGCGAAATGCTGCCTCGCTTCACATTTACTTGCAGCGTGAGATTTGTCTTACTTTGGACACCGGAGCTGTGCGATACTGTTGGAATCACCAAATCACTGGACGCGACTTGGTCAGGAGAGAATGTTTTGCTCCAGCCGTAGTTGTTCTGCTCTGCGATGACCGACGCATGCAGCTTTGAGCGCGCACCCGTGACCCAATACAGCGCGTACACATCGCCCTTAGCGAGAATGTGGTGTGCAGCGTTGCCCCCATCCCTCGCGCTGCTGTTCACCGAGTCTTCCAGGAGAAGCAATGTGTGCGGTGTGTGGTTGAGGATCAAGTACCGCGGAATCACGCTCACGAGTGTCGTGATTGAGCCAAAATGGCGAGTCGAGTAGTCTGCAGACACACCAAATTCATAGAGCATGGTCGACCCGTCCTCTGTGCGTCGGTCGGATCGCAATGAGAGACACTCGTCCTGCCAACTCAACCTTCGTGGGTCGGCAACAAACCGCGACGACCAATTGCACAAGCCCATGCGCACTCGAACAACTGGTGGCCCGTTACTTGAATCACTCGCGCTGGAAAACGCAGAGATTTGGGCATTTCCGACGAGTGCTCGCGCGCCGATTGGTGGAACATACGCTTCTGATTCCATTTCGTTCCCGTAGACCAGCTCTAATCCTGTCCGGTTGATAAACCACACCTCCGCGTACAAGAACACGTGCATGGATTTCGCAGATTCCTCGACCACTTGGATCAGCAGCTTGAAGGAACGCCCATCTAGCCGCTCGAGCATGACAGAAAACACTTCGCCAGACTTTGTGTTCGGGTGCACGAGCTCCACCCATTTGCTGGCTCTGCACCCTTCGACTGTCAGCTGGAACTGCGGTCGCTGCATACTGTCGCTCCACCAAATACCTCCTTTTGCACCAACACCGAGCATGTTTGCCTTGCTTGTGGACTTGTTCGTCCGATTCAAAAGCGGACTCTTGATGCAGTACTCGACTTGCACTGGGAGCTTGTTGATGATCGCGATCGGCTCGGACAGGCACACAACGCGCAGCGACTGCTCGATGGACATCGACACACAGAAAATCGCGCTGTGAACATCAGCTGCACCATTTGAAGATGCCTCCACTTTTTGCTCGATCGCCGACCGCGTTTGCACTGGAATCGGTGCACTCCACGAAAACGCATCATCAATGGGTCGCACGCGCAATTCCGTGCCGAGAGATAGCAGCACGGGGATCGCTGATTCTCTGAAAGGGTAGAGAACCCCAATGTCGACTGGCGAGTGCCACGTTGGATCATTCACGAGCAGCTGAATCGGCATCGACAGATTGTTGACGAGTTTCATTTGCGACGAGATGGAGAGCAAGATGCGTCCGTCGACAAGCTTTGCGTAGCAGTTGAGCGTGAATTGCGACAGACTTCCGGAAACATCAATGAGCGGGAACGCGCGTGAGCCTAGCTGTTCGAAGATAATCCCTTGCACTGGCTGGAAGGACGAATCCAGGAGCTCGATGCACAACCGCATATTGTCTTCGCGATCCAAGGAAGCGTATTTACGCACGACGCCTGATCCGTGGCCGACAGTGTGAACATAATGCAGGTCTGCAATCTCTCCACTTGGCAGCACTTGCTTCTCCGTTGTCGATTGCCCGTTTGTGAGCCAGAAACGCAGTTGCAATCCAGTGTCGTTGCTCACAACACACGGCGCGTGCTTCTTCTTCTCATTCGACTCTCGATTGCTTGATCGCGGACTTCCACTTGTTGACGTAGGAGATGCCGGAGGGGAGCCTACAACTGCGCCATATGCTCTCCGATTCCACGCGCCACCGGCAGATGCAACGACTTCAAGTAATCCATGCGTGACAAGGAGATCGAGCGGCTGATTCGCTGTGAGAATGATATGCAGCTCATTGTCGCTGGCTCGTGGCTGACCTTGGGCTACCATTTGGAGTGGTGTTTCGTTATAAATGGAGCCTTGAAGAGAGACATCGAGTCCCCACTCTCGGCACATCTGATGCCACGTGCGAGTGTCTGGGTTGTAGTACGACATCATCATCACAAATCCGCCACCACCGGAAATAATCGTCGCTGGAGGAGGGAATGCAGTGCCTGGCGCAGGAGTTGGAGCGTATGTGACGTTCATGAACACATTGCAGCGCTGGATCTGCATCTGCACGAGCCCCATGTCACATCCGTCACAGTCGTTGATCACAGTTAAGCGCATCGAGCTGACTTCGCATGTGAAGTAGCGGTGGATCTCCAAACCGTCTGCGTTTTGCAGACTCGAATTTGCAAATGCTTTGGGCGACAACACGCCTCCCGCGTTCTTCGCCTTCTCCAGCACTTTCTCTGCTTCGTCTTGCTGCTTCTTCAGTTCATGGCGCGCCAAGCTCTCATTCATGTTCCGAAGCGTCTCGACGCCGATGCATCCATCATCGTACGACACAAACATCTCGATTGGAGTGAACCGGAACGCGACAATTTGCTGCTGCTGTCCCGCGTGTGGAAACAGATCACTAACCTCCACATGTAGATCGCACGGCTCCAAGATCTGAACCATCGTCGCGATCTGGACTCTTTGATCGCCGTCCGTGGAGTCATATGACACGCGGCAGCCTTGGCGGTTCGCGTTCTTCACAAGAACCTCAATTGCGCGCGCATCAACGACAACACTGCTCTGGATGTCGAAGTCGGATGATCTTGCACCCCCGCTCTTTTGCTCCTCGCTTTGACTTACTGGCTTCCACGCATACTCGATCGATAAATCCGCACCAAGCGAAAGTCGAGGGCTCTTGGCGGTGTAAAATTCTTGAGGAACGTCAATCGCAACCTTCGTCGCTGACAACCTCACTGTCATCGCATACTCTGGTCCCTGCGCTTCTTTCAGGATCTCTGTGATGCTCTGTCGCCTCTTCATGCGCGAGCCGCTTCCCTCTGTTTGCAATTGAGGTCGCGAGTCGATTGCTGCTGGTGACGTGCTTGGTGGTGATAAGTTGGTTGGAACGGTGAAGAAATCCACAAGTCCAAGAACCGCCTCGGGGATCAAAACCCCGGTTGCATTCGAGAGGTTGAGATCAAGCTCGCAGGATAGTTTTGTCTCGTCCCAGGAGTAAGTTATCTGGGTGGGCTGGGTGCACACCATCAGAATACCCTGAGATTCACTGTTGAGCTGGAAGTCGATGCTACCGTCCGACTCTGATAGATGACCCGAACTAGTGACACCAGCGTGAAGAGATGTTGGAGCTTGGCTCAATTCAATGCCATGTACGAGCTCACGCACGAAGAACGAGGCGATTCGCACTGAAATGCTCGGGCTTTGATTGCGGAGGAAGTTGAGCGACACCGCAAAATCGCTTCCAATAATCTCACTCACAGCCTTCTCGCCAGGACGCACAAAGGCACTCAGCGCCTCGTTTGCGATAAGATCAGCGCGGGTTGAACTGCTTCGGAAGTCGTGCTCTAGGGCTCGTCCACTCAAATCTTTTTCGTACAGGATGCACCGGAGATTCTTCATTGAAAAGCCCAGCTCCATCGTCACCGCTTCCAGGTCGGTTCTTGAGTATGTGTACGAGACACTTGGACGACCAGACGGAGAACCCCAGCCGACTGACGCGTCTTTTGCTTTATCTTCCTGGCCGGTTGACGCAGAAGTAGAAACTTGAAGTTGCTCAGCACCAAAGTTGTCCATCACCAAACCTACAAACATCAGGTAGTTGCTTCGCTGAACCAGCAACATCAACTCTGACATCGATACCCTGATTGAAAACCGAGGAAGGTATGGACTGTCTTCGTAACGAATGTCCGACGAAGCCAAGTCCTCGACGTCGACCACTAAATCCATTGGACTTGCCACCACACTTTGGTAGTGAAGTCTACTTCCCATTGACGAGTCGCTTTCACCAGCGTCTGAAACGCAAAAAACGTTCACATTCTTCAGTGAAACTTGCTTGTAGTCGACACGGAGTGAAATGCAATCGTTTCGACGCACAACGCTTGACGTAATCGCTTCTCCTGGGGCGATCACTTTCCTTCTTTTGTCAAGCGGCCCCGCTCCAAAATAGTGGGTTGCGCTTGTTGGGAAATGACGAAGACTGAGCAAGTCAGCCGTGATTTGGACATGGTTGGGATCTGTCATTCGCAATGGTAGGATCACGGTTGGTTTCTCGCTCGAAATTTGGAAAACAACACCCGACTCAGTTTCACTGAGCAGCATTTGAGTGGCGCTGAAGAGTGTCTGGCTCACCATGGTACCCAGGATGCCTTCAAACAGGTAGTCCGCCAGCTCCAGAACCTGTTGATGATAGTAAACCATCCGCACGGGCTGGAATTGAAGCGACAGGATGCTCTTGTCTCCAACTGAAGGGTCGAAGGAGTACGAAAAGGTAAGCAACGCAGTTTTTCGTGCTTTCTGCGCCGACGCCGGAGATGCGGAGATGGATTCGTCCAGCCCAACGAGTGGGGAGTACACTGGATGCTTCTTCATACTCAAATCCGTCACGATGAAGTTGCCTAGGTAGCCTTTCCACTCATACGAAGCAACTTGCTGCCGTGCTTTGGCGTCAATAACATCCTTGCTCGCGAATTCCAATGATGCATCCTTGACAGACAACTGCACCAGCTGCCGATTGATATCGTCTTTGTTGAAAGTAACGCTGAATTGTACCAGTGACGCTCGAATAAGCATCGACGGGATCTGAGAGGTGGACGACACAGCAGGTGAGAGAGCAGTCGAGAATCCTTGTTCCCGGATCTCAGCACCAGTACTCTCTCCAATCAGGGGGATCTCGTGATCTGCTCCGCCACCGAATCCTTGGAAATCAGCAGCAGTGGTTGCTCCAAACATGTCAGCACCGCCTGTGTGATGCTGAATCGCAAGCATATACGACGTTGCGATCCGGTACGACAGCGACATGGACGATGGATTCCACTGGACATCCAGAACGTTGAACTTCATGTCGACGACCATGAACGAAGCCTCTCGATCCACAATTCGGTCGTCAATCTTATCATACGACTGCGATGTCGGTGGATACATGGTCACATCGATCGACACAAGATGCGTTTCTTCAGCAGCTCCTGTCGACATCAGTTGGCGGAAGCACGATGCCGAGTCATACAGCATGTCTTCCATCAGCAAAGACTGAAGCCTCGCTTGAAGAACATACTGGGATGAGAACACCCCAAGATCGAAAGACGTCTGGGTAACCTTGAGCCGAAACGCATCCTTCACTGCTGATTCCCGCAGATTGACGACAATTTCTCCCAGCGAAACTTGCACTTGTAGGTGATACTTGTCAGCGGTTGAGCGATGACTGCCTTTCTTCAAATCGCTTAGACCTGCAACTTCGGTGCTGCTGGCAATTGGCGCTGGAGTGTTTTGCAATCCTAGATCGGTCTGTTGACTTCCACTTCCAGCCAGTGAAGCTTGCGCGAAGATGGACGAGTGAATTCGTGCCAAAGTAATAAGCTGGTCTTCTGCGAGGGAGACCGTGATCTGCGGAATCGTCGCTTGCACTGACACGTTTGGGTTCGAGGCAGCGACAGCTTGTTCCCTCGATGGTCTAAAGTCTAGCGATGGAACGAGTGTCTCCACACCAAAATCCAAATTGAGCTCCTGGACAAGTTTTGCAAACTTCCCGAAGTCGTCGTCTACCCAGTTTAGGTCATCCAGTCGCCCGAGTAAAATCTGGACGTTCTTCACTTCAAGACGCCAAAGCAGAGTTTCAGGTTCTTGGGTCGTCGTCGGTAGTGCTTTCTTCAGCCCGTCAATTGCCGTACTATCGCTCTTGAAAGAAAACTGCCCGAGATCGACCACAACGACGCTGGACTTTGGATCTTCGACGTTCTCGGGCACAACAAAGACCGGTGCGCTCATGTCCACGACTACATCGTAATCCATCTTTGCAGTGTTGCTCTTGAGTGTAGTTGCCAGCATCTCGTCTTCTTGGTCCGAGAAAATCCAGTCCGACACGGAAGACGTCGCGAAGCTCCAGACTCTTTCCATTTGCTGCTCTGGTAGCATGCTTTGGAAAAAGTTCTGTACAACAAACAGAAACGATGGATCCATCATGACTTGAATCGGCATCGCTGACAATCGAGCTTTCAAAGTTTGGTGAACAGTGCTCGAGCCAGCAGCGATAGAAGATGCAGCGGAATATTCCCTCGAGCTGTCTTTCCGGAGACTTGCGTCAAAACTCACACACGGAAGATTTGGGTTCGCGATCTTTGCACCAGACGACAACGAGCAAAACGTGTAGAACGCTGTATCTCTCGCGTTGCCGTTGAGGATCTCAAATCTCTGAAGGCGAAACTTGACATCCCACTCTTCGGATGGCTGGAAGTTGACTGCGAGTGATCCATCTGCCTTTGCGGCGAGGAACGCGTCGAACTGCCCTGACTGGTAAAGCGAAAATGAACCGCTCTTCAGCTGCAGCTTCACGGAAACCAGATTGCATCCTGGAGGTACTGTTTGGACTTTCTCCTTCGTAGCGACTTCGTCATATGCTTGCTTCAAGCTTGCTTTACCCTCCGCTGTTAGCACATCCGCGAGCTTGTCCGGTGAAGCAGTCGCAGAACTCGACTCTACTGCTGCAGCACCTCCAAAGAAATAGCCATACCAGGAGCCTCCGCCGCTCGCAGCTGCTTTCGACTGATTTGCAGCCGCTGCATTCTCTTCAAGTTTCTTCTTCTGGGCAGCTTTCATCTCTTCGTCTTCCGCGAAATCTCGCACCGCCATGATCACGTCAACAGGGTACACTTTCTCGTACAACTTCATGAAGTTCAACTGCTTTGACCCAGGATTCAGCGCAGAGCCTTTGCGAAGCTGCATGCGAAATGCCTCAACGTACAATTTTCGCTCCGCTGTTGCTTTTTGCACAGTCGACCAGCGCATGTGGATCTTTTTGAAGCTTGGTGCTTCAGCTGACTTCAATCGTCGCGCCAACGCGAGACACGACGCGTAGTCCCACCATTCTCGCGGACTTTTGCGAGCGCTATGGAACGGACGACAGCGACTCTGCAGAAAATGCGCTTCGATTGCGCGTCGCCCCATGAACGCTTTGTTGACAAAGAGAATGTCTTCGTACTGCTCGCGCGACAAACCAAGCGCGATGTCGCTGATCTTCGCCTGGATCGTGAACTTTGCGGCAAGCGAGTAGTCTTGGCTTTCGTTTTTCGTCAACTGAACGGCGAGCGAGCATGGGCGAAGGACCCAGAGGCGATTCCCTCCGAGCGACGACACGGCATGTTGCCGCTGTTTCTCCGCTGAGCGAGCCATCTCATGGACCATGTCTTCCATCGCTTGTTCAATGTTCGGCTGGTTCTGAAGCAATCGCAGGGGCTCCGCCTTTGGCAGGCGGTCCCAGTAAACGCAAAACTGCGACAGTTTGACGCCCTTGTGCATGAACTTCTCCTTCCGCACGCTTCGATCCAAAAACACCTCGTTGCCCTCGGCATCAGTTGTGTGGAACGCAAAGCTCTTGATCATGATGCCGCACGCGAAAGGTGTCTCCGGGTTCGAGATGTTGTCTTCATATCGGAAATGAATATCGCGGAGCGTCACCTACAGCAGCATTGTGAAAAGTACTCGTGAGGTTTTTTGTTTTCTAAAATACAAGCTTTAACAGAACGAATCCACCAGTAGAGCATTCCAGCACAACGTACCTGCAGGTTATCGACAATCCGCTCCGTCAGGCGTGAGAGAAACGTGCTCTCGTCTTCGCCCTCATGGTTGTTCAGCTCGGCAAAGCGGTTGTGTTGGCGCACGAGCTCCTGGCGCTCAATCTGATTCATCTTCGACTGCTGGATCTCATCGGCCGTCGGGAGCTTCGTGTTCGGGATGACCAGCGCATAGATGCCCTCGATCGAGATCTGCACGCTCGCGCTGCCGAGCTGGTTCCAGGGCACGACGACATGGATGCGGCGGATGCTGCCCTTGATGACCGTCACGGGCAGCTCCAGCTCCGCGAGCGCGTGCGGTTTGAGCGACAGGTTCTGCAGCACAAGCTCACCGCTCCAGAGCCCCACTTGCAGCGAGTCTCTGCTGAGCCCATCGACGTACTTTCCCAACTGGGACTCGAGGATCTAATACACGCACAAAAAACAGCATCAACCAACAGACGTTCGAATTCTGTGAGCATGAGCGAGCGTACAGAGAGATAGAGGGGCGAGAGCGTAGTGACATACTGATGAGATGATGGCCTTGGCCATGGCTGACGCGCTGTGTGAGCTCGTAGATCTGCCGCCAGTAGATAGCAGACGCTCGTACAGATAGACGAAGTCCAGAGAACGAGTGTGAATGCCCGCACTCGCGCTTTCTTCTTTCGATTCCAGTTGAATCAGACGCAACAAAGAAGAAGAGCGTGTATTGTAAATACTCGATAAAGTACGAATCCAAAGGGAGGAATTCGTACAGGACAAATGCGACCAAGTACGATTATGCTAGTAGGTGCAGGCTCCGATAAGTGCGTGTAAATAAATATCGTACCTATTCGAATTTGATCATCCCACCATTTTTCGTGGGTTTTGCTCATTCCAGGATTGGACGAAAAAGCGCAGCAAAAATAACAAAATGGCGGGAACAGGGCCGGCTTCGCGTGGTGAATACGGCGACGTCGCTGCTATTGCTGCCACGTCTGTGCGTGGGTATGGAGGAGCAGGCAGCCGTGACAGCGACGACGACGACGATGATGACGACGAGGAAGAGGACGACGAGGACAAGAACCTCTACGCGCTGCACAACCTGGTGGAGCAAGGCACGATTGACTCGCTTCGTGCTCTTCTACCGCTGAAGAAGACTGCTGATGCTACTGGAGACGGTGACGAAGAAGAAGATGAGCATGCGCACATGCGCTTGATGCAAATGATGGCGAATGAGAGCCTGCTGCTCGAGAAGGACGACATGGGCTGCCTGCCGATCCACATCGCGATCATCTACCAGCGCCGAGAGTGCGCAATGCACCTGCTGAAGTACTCGGAAGCGCTGACGAGTGCGATGCTGCGTATCAAGTGCGCCGATCTGAACACGCCGATCGTGCATCTGATCCTCCGCGTTGGCGCGCTGAACCCGGACTTTGCGACGTTTGTGATCTCGCAGCTTTTCGATGACGCTGCCGCCGATGGGAACACACTTGCTGCGGGGTTCAGTGACGACGTGAAGGCGCTTCTTTTTGAGAAGATGGTCGCGAAGGACGAAGAAGGCAACTCGGTCTTCCATCTATGTGCGATGTACGACCTGTCGCTCTGTTTGGACGTGTTTGCTGCATTCTACGCGCGCCAGGCAGAGCAGCACCAGCATAACAACAACGATGATGGCAGTAGCAGCAAGAGCAAGAAACTGTCGACCATCAAGCCTCTGCTTGAGAAATCTAATCGCGTGGGCTTCCGACCGCTGCACTCGGCGATGAAGTTCCACAGTATGCAGGTGGCGCGTCAGCTCGTGACAGGCTACAGCGTGAACGTGAACAGCGCGACGACCTTGCAGCAGACGCCAGTGCACATTGCAGCGCTCACAGGTTTTGCAGATGGCGTCGCGCTGATACTAGCAGACACACGAGCTTCTTCGCTCGTGGACCTGGCGTTGGAGGACAGCCACGGGTACACGGCTGTGGAGCTGGCGAAGAAAGCCAAGTTTGCGCGAGTGGTTCGGCTCCTGTCCAGCGAGAACCAGGACAATGGAGATGAAGAAGAAGCTCCACCACAGACGACAACAACAAAGTTCTTCTTCCACCCCGAGTCGCTGCGCCACTTGCCGATGGCGTACCACCGCCGTGGAGGTCCCGAGCCGCCGCCAGAGAACCCGGAGCGCATCGACACACTCGTGGATCCGCTGTTCGGGATCCTGCGCTCAAAGGAGTTTGTGAAGGAGCACGTAGTCTGGGACTACGACATCGAGCAGGCGGACATCGCAGACGTGCTTCGCGTGCACGAGTACCACTATGTGGACAAGATCCGGAAACACTGCGCGCAGCTCGCAGGTCCGCTAGCATCAGACAGCGACAATGGCGACGATGAGGACAAAGAAGAGTGCGGCAAGACGTTCGCGCTCGACCCGGACACAGCGCTGTCCTTGCGCTCCTACGACGCCGCCACGCGTGCCGCCGGTGCAGTCTGTAAGGCGGTGGACCAGGTGGTGAACGGCGACTGCACGAACGCGTTTTGCGTCGTGCGACCGCCGGGCCACCACGCTGGCCCCGTGGGCAAAGTGGTCTGCGAGAACGACCCCGAAGGCAGCCACGGCTTCTGCCTCTTCAACAACGTCGCGATCGGCGCCGCCTACGCGCGCAGCCACTACAAGAGCAAGGGCATCCAGAAGATTGCGATACTGGACTTTGACGTGCACCACGGCAACGGCACCGAGGAGATCGTGCGCCAGCTCGTGCCGCACACCGAGGAACTCCGCTTCGAGACCCCGTACGGTGAGGGCAAGCAGATCGTGCACCAGTACAAACCGTGGCGGAGCGAAGACGACGCGGAGAACGTGTTTTTCTGCTCGGTGCACGGCTACGGCCACAAAGACCCGGAGCACGATCATGACCACAGCTTAGGGTTACAGGCGGCGTGGTTCTACCCCGGCTCGGGCGAGTCGAGCGTCAAGCAGGCGCCACTGATCTGGAACGTCGGGCTCGAGTTCTGCAAAGACGGCGCGTCGGCGTCGCGGCTCAAGTGGCGCAGCGCGTTCCGGGACGACATTCTGCCCAAGCTGCGCGCGTTCGCGCCGGACCTGATCTTCCTCTCGGCGGGCTTTGACGCGCACAAGAAGGAGAACGTGAACTGGGGGTACGTGTCGCTGCTGGAGCAGGACTACGAGTGGCTCGTGCACCACGTCAAGCAGGTCGCGAACGTGTGCTGCAACGGGCGACTCATCTCGGTGCTCGAGGGCGGCTACAACTTCCACGGCCGCATGGTCTCGCCGTTTGCGCGCAGCGTGGCTGCCCATGCGCGCGCGCTGATTCACCCGTCGCAGGAGCGCTGGGACGAACAGGACATTGCGAAAGAAGCCGCCCACGAGCGCGCACTGCTGGCAAACTACGCGCCGTCGCAGGCGGCGGCGGCTGGAAGCGGCAGCGTCAACACGATCAGTGTGCTCAGCACAACCAGCAAGAAGCGCTCGACAGACGGTGCTGGTGCAACTACGGCAGCAGATGGAGCTGAAGAGAGAGACGCCCAGGTGTTCATGGCAGTCTCGCGCAGCAAACGCGCGCGGAAGGACGTCGACTACGTCGCGCTCGCGGAGGAGCTCGCGCACAAGAGCGAGCGCAAGTGAAGGAAGGGAGACAGCCAGCCATTTAGCCAGTGAGAATAGGTGACATTGTCATTAATGAACCCATACACACACATGGAGAACCTGATGCGTTAATCTTGATTGGTTGGCCAATGACATGTGTATTGTCAAGCTTGCACAAACGTATCCTACAATAATAGAGCTGGACGAGTCTTGCTGACGCACTCGGCGTGTTTGTTTTGGCTCGTTCACCAGTCGACGACGACTTGCCTTCACGTCACTCCCACAGCAACTTCAACTTGCGCTGTTTGGGTTGTGTGGGTCACACATTTAGAGCAAGCAATTGCGCTTGTGCAGGGATTTGTTTGTTTGTTGTCGGATTTTCACATTTTGGTCAACAATTATTCAGAAAGTGCCCAATTGCACTGCATGGGTTGCACGTGCTTGCTTTTTGCTCTTGCTGGCGGCACAGTTTGCACCTTGCAAGGATTTGATTGCTCCGTTTGTTTGTGGATGTTGAGCTTCAACTTGCCTAGCAAGCAAGGCTTGCAGCTACTGCAGTAGCGTTGCGTTGCGTGGTTGTCATTGTTTAGAACGACACCAGCCAGCAACTTGTGGCTGTTGTTGGAGAGTGACGAAGTGGCGAAGGACGTGACGGCATCGCGGCAGCAATCATTGCAGATTCAACTGGAAAAGCCAGTCTGTGTGAACAAATCCAAGCAAACAAACAAAACGTACCCACAACAACTTGCGATTACCAGGTGATCAACATGAAAAAATCGCCCCAAGCAAGCAGGTCGGGCGCAAGTAAACTTTCTCGTGTTTGCGCTTGTGCGATGACGCCTCATTTGTGGGTCATGCATGTCAGATGCGCGTTGTTTGTGCGCGTTGTTTGCTGCACAAGGGCAAATCCCAGCAAGCAAGTAAGCACAAGTATCTCAAGGGGGTAATCAAGTAGCGAAAATCGCCACACAGGATGTTTTTCGGACAAATCAAATACATAGCATTGCCTGGACACAGTGAAAATGCGCTAATAGTTGTCTTGATATAATAATTACTTGATAAATCTATGTATTTAGTAATGTTTTGAAGCGTTTCTGACGCTGTGCACAGACAGTTTTCAAAGTCAAAATCTCGATGGGTTTGTAGAATAAATTACAGACTGGACCCTAAATGACGGCTGCATGCGAAGTGCAACACCCACATGTCGCAACAAACTGCAGCATTCGAAAAAAGGAGTGTGTGTGGTTGTTCACGTTGAAGTGGATAGTCAGGTCAGCAACCAACCAGACACACAAGGAATGTAAATACATTTTTGAACACCATTTTTGGAATTACCCAATTTCATCCGCATATGAAATATCAATGAGCAAGATGGCGTCTCACACGTGAAGATCTCGACATACGCCACCGTACTCGCATCCGAAAAAATCCTCACGCGCACGCCATCTCGCTCGCATTGTTCGCCACCGAAGGATTTTCTTGTGAAATGAGCGAGCGAATGTGCTTGCTTGCGACTTTGATTTTTGCACCCTAGCTGTCTTTGAATGCAAAATCAAAGTCAGCCAGCGCAAAACATCTTACAATCGTTCCGCCACTTGCAACTTGAGCCTGCACAAAAGGCTATTTTTAGGCGTTTGAAACGACGCATGATATCTTTCTTCAGTCAACCTGCACCTGCGTTACACCTTGAGAGGTTGGTTTCGGACATATATTCGAAATCGAAAAACAAACACAAGTTGTTGCCCAAGTAACACAAGCAATAGCAAGAACAACATGCAAAACAAAGCAAGCAAGCCGAACAAACAAGCAAGCCAAACAAGGAAGCCAAACAAACAAGCAACAAGCAAGCCAAAACCACAACCACCACACTCTAAATTCTACAGCACACACAGCTTGCTGAGCTGCACAAATGCATGCGCTCTCTCCATCCCTGCTGAGTAACACTGCACAGTCAAATGAGCTGCTTGTTAAAAAAAATCAGCGAGCGCATCGAAATAATTGAGCTCGTTCGTGGATGGATAGCGATAACGCTGCTGTTGGGATACTGGCTGCTACAATAGTGTTCTCGTTTGATATAGAGAGAGGAACGAGAAAACAAAAATGATCACCATTTCCAGCTTCATGTTCTTTTTTCATCAGCAACAAGAGCGAATGGACACGAAAACAAACAAGAACCACCAGAAATGCAAACAAGTGCACATTTGTGAGCCACATCTCTTGATGCATCCGACTTGCATAGAGAGACACGAAACAAGCAACCACAACAAACCAAAACCACACTTGCTTTTCAAAAAAGGTATCCATCCAGCCAGTAACCAGCCCCAAACTCAGATGCACCACACAGAATTCAGCGAAATGCGCTCTCCCGCCAGTTTGAGTAAACCAAAAGTGCAGGTTGAAAACAAAAGATCTGCAAATTTGGGACTGTGCGGTTGAAGCGAGAGGGAGCGAAAGATACCGTGTCAGGCGGGTAAATTACCATTCACTCGCAGCTTGGATTGGTTGAGGCCAGATGCGAGAGGGGGACGAGAGAGAGAGGAGAGGAGTGGATGATGACGAGGGGTGATGCGCCAGGGGCCAGCAAAGTTAACCCACTATTTCAAGTTACGGTATCGCTCAACCTACACTTTTTTACTTCGATTTTTTTGTGGACCTGTCCAACGCCGAAGCCTCATCTGCAACCATCTTTGGATACGGCCGGGCTGGCCAACCTCCTCCTCTGCCTTTTTCATGTCCGCTTGACTCGCGGTTGCTTGGGACGGCAGGCTGCATGGAGCTCACGATCCTCATGTGCAGGTGGTCTTGTCCCATCCAGAGCCAACAACAAGCAGGCTTTGCTATGCGCAAGGAGCGCGCAGTGTGTGTATGTGTGTGCACGCTGCCAATCAATCGGCTGCTGGTCTTGGTGAGCCGCGTGCCCTCCATCCATCCAGACGAGATCCAACAACCTCAGCGCGGCTGGCTGATGGATGATGCTTGGTGGCAAGCGTGCTGCGTGGAGGGAGCGAGCGAGCGAGCGCGTGGGATATGAATTGTAATGCGGGGGCCGTTCCCCAGTTGACCAACCACGATGCACCCGCAAAATCCACAGCCACGTAGGACATTGCCAGGCAAGCAATACGCACTGTCCCAGGCTCCAAAAATAATCTCTCTGCGCCATGTTGCGCTTGCTGTCCTTGCTGCTTTGCTTTTGTTTGTTTGCGGCCTTTTCAGTCCAGTGAGCAGCTCGGTTGCTGTCGCAGAGAGCGGATCGAATCTTTTCAGCGCAATCGAATGACGGGACCTGACTCTGCGGAGTGATCACGACTACCTAGAAGAAGATACGGGGCCACATAACATTGCACTGCAAACGGAGCAGAGCTGGCGGATGTAACTCGACTGAGACTTGGGAGTTGGCTCAACTCGGCCACCTCGTCCCAATCTGGGACGGCTACGTGTATTCCGCCCTGCGGATGGATGGATGGCTGAAGGCCAGACCGCAGCAGCACCACGCCGCCCTCAAACCAGATCCGTTCGTCCATCCATCCAAACGGATCCCCAGACCCATCCAGGCCGCCCGGGATGGTTGGACGGGAGCTGGCCGTGTGCGCTCCAGCTCAGCTGCAATGAAGGGCATGACCCTCAAGCAAGTGATCCTTTCCCCCCGAGACCTCCTCCCTCACCATGGAGCTGCTCAAATAAATCAGCCAGCTCCAAAATAAAGAACAAGCTCTACCCATTCGTTTGGTATTTTTCAGCGCGCGACGCGCTCCATAACCCTGCCTTTGCAGCCCTGCAACTGCGTCGAAAAAATGACCATGCTAACAAAAAATAGAGCCCAACAAAAATGAAAATGACGGGCGTCTCTGCCGCTCGTTGGCTCCCTCATTCATTTGCAGGGTTTGTACGTAGTGTGGCTCCGAGGGCGGAACGAAGATGAACGTGTTCTGTTTTTTGTTTGTGTGTGTGTGGAGTTCAGATCACGCGGCGCATTGTCACCTTCCAGGTCGAGGATGGAGCTCTTCCTTTCAGAGGCAGCCGCATTTTTGCATTTTGTGGCCGATCCACGATCCCTCAAAGTGGTCCGTCCAGTTTCTACCCTCACTCAGCTGGCTGAATGTAATTTATTTTTTATTTTTCGGTCAAGTGCAAAATCATCCGCCCTAGCCCTGGTCCACCCAGCAGAATGATGGTTGCGGCGCGCCAGATGGCTTATCATGAATGAATGAGCAAACTGCTCGCCAAACCAGATTGAGAGAGTGATGGTCGTCTTGCCTCCATGTTGAATCCATTCCCAGCCGCCAAATCACGCGTCGCGCAGTTTACGCGCTTTGATTGGCGGGCGAAAATCTGTCGGCCAATCAGAAACGCCCACGCCAATCGTCGCATCACCCGCCCCATCCAGCAGCTCGGCCGTGTGCTTGCTGCGTGTTTGCGTCTTGCGGACGACGGGGTGTCGTGCTCGCGTTTCGCATGGAAAACTCTTGCGGCCGCGTGCACGCGCCACCATGTCGTCCGTCCCGGAGTAGCAGGGCTCGGGGAGCCAGCGTACCTGTCCCATAACACAAAAACTCAACTCTGAACTGCCAGTTTGACTTTGCCCTCACGAACCTAGGGTCAGATTCCACTTTTCAGCCTCTTTTGTGGCCGGCCACAACAAACAGATCTACCACTGTGCCACTGTGCATACCAGAACCAGGTCAAAACTCAAAGCGTAAATTACCATGGTGGGTGGTAATTTACACGATTACGATATCGAGCCCAAAATTTGGCATTTTGTACCCTGCCAGCCGGCCGCCGGCCCCCTCCCCTCAAACAAGCGTTTCGACCCACTCTTGCCAGCAACAAGCCCATCTTGAACTTGCGACTCCCCTTTGTGCTGCTCTTGCTTGCTTGCGCTCATTTAGGAAAAAGACGGCAACCCCACAGGTCTCAACCCGCACAAGCCCAACAAGCAAACAAGCAAACAACACACACACACCCAAGCCTACACAACACCGTCAGGAAGCAAGCGACATGAAGGACACGTTGAACATGGCCTCGCCGCCGCAGACCCTTGGCCTGAGCGTGACGCCTACCGCTTCAAGCTCAAGCGCGAACGTGAACATGAACCGCCGGCCGCGCGCGCAGAGCCTGCAGCAGCACTTTGGTGACACGAAGGCGGCCATGGCGGCGCGCGACTGCTGCTCGTCCGGCTCGTTCGTGAGCAAGCTCTTCCGCATGGTGGACAGCGAACCGTCGACGATCGTCTCGTGGATTCGAGGTATGTTGTTATTGTAGTCTGCTTGGTGGGGGAAACGTGAGCATGAGCACATGGGTTGACTTTTTGTGATGTGATTTGACTCTTTTCAGGTGGCACGGCGTTTTGCATTGTGGACCCCAAGATGATGGCGGAGCACTGCCTGCCCAAGTACTTTCGCCACCGCCGCTTCTCGAGCCTGATCCGCCAGCTCAACTTTTACAGCTTCTACCGCGTGCAGGAGGGCCAGCTCACGATCTACCAGCATTCATTCTTTCGCAAGGGTCGCCCGGACCTGCTTGTGCACATCAAGCGCCGCGGCGCCGGCAAAGCCAAGGACCCGTGGTTCGACCCCCTCGCGAACCAGCAGCAGCAACAGAGCGTGGCTGCGTCTCTCAACAAGAACACCAACACATCGACCAGCAACAGCAACAGCAACCCGTCGCTGAACTTGTCGCTGATTGGCGTGAACGCGCCGACCATGAACACATCAAACGGCATGATGTGCTACTCGCCAATGTCCAAGCGCGTGATGATGGAGAACATGTCGCCCGCGCTCAAGCCTGGCATGGCCCCGTGTGCGCCGCCACCGATGGTGGACTTGGGCAGCTCCATAATGGGCGGTCAGCACAGTGACGACAAGATGATGGCATCGAAGCAGCGATGGGAGGCCCACAAGGAGCAGCAGGAGCACAACAACTTCTCGCTGTCGTCGGCTATGCAGATGAAGAACGAGCTGTTTTACGGTGACAACTCGCACAGCCCGATGATGAAGCCAAGCGACGGCGGCTTGATGCCAGCGCCGCTGGACCTCGACATCCAAGACTTTTTGACTGAAGACTGCAGCATCAATGCAGGAATGAGTGAGATGAAGAGTCAATTTGAAGATCGCCTCTGCGGCAACAGCATGAGTTCGTCGATGATGCCGATGCATGCCAAGCACGCGATGGTGTCTCGGGACCTGCTGAAGTGGGACGTCAAGTGCGAAGACTCGCACAGCAACCAGGTCGCGGGGCTCCTGAGCAGCCACGAGGACAGCACCACGTTCGAGGATGAGCTGCTGCTGGATCTGGCGAACGTGGAGCCCGGCGCGTGGGAGGTGCCGTTGTCGCCGCTGAATGAGGAAGAAGACATGATGCCGTGGCTGGACCTGTGCTTTTAAGGCTCGCCGCATCACGTGAGAACCATTTCTTATTTATGATGATGATGTGCTTGGGCCAGCCAAGCCAACCAGCAGAGCAGTCCACCTCACGAGCAGACAACAAGCAGCGAGAGTTTAATTATGAGCGCGCGCCTTTTTAAGTTAGTTTAAAGTCTATATTTTGCCCTTGTAGGAATGTACAGTAGCTGGTAGTATGTAGGAAGTAAGCACAGAAGAACAGATAGTGAGTAGTCGATTGAAGTAGTTAGTTAAGAAGAAGACGAGAGACGTAGTTGTGGCATGAGCCACCAACCAACCGACAGACACACAGACAGACGCATTTGAACGCAGATTCGATTTCCTCCCGCTAATTGATTCGCCATCTCGTCGATCTTTGCAAAGTCTGCCATCGCAATTCCTTTGTCTCTTTGCCATGAATCTGTGCAGCTCAAATCCAGAGGTCTTCCAGGCAGCACGAACTGCCGCTCCCCGTTCCAGTTCGCGTGGAGTGAGTGTTGCTCAAAACAGCGCCGGTCTTTGAGATCGCATCGCGCTCGGGTTGTCCAGTTGGAGGATCTCAAATCAAAACGAAAATAAATTCTTTTTGATTTGAGATCTTCCAACTGGACAACCCAACTTTTTGTATTTATTATTTGTTCTGGATCTCAGCTGCCACCGTTGTCGCCAGATGCCGATCAACCTCTCGAGATGCTCGTGTCATTTGTCCTGTATCTTCGCAGCCCCAACTTTAACCAGGTCGTCTGCATCCAATTCAGATCTCGTGCGTCGTGCGTGTTTGTCCTCAAGTCACAACTGAAACCGCATCAGACAGATCCCTGCTTTTACTTTCTTAAATCAGTAGATTTGACCTCAAAATGCCTGAATCTACTGATTTAAGAAAGTAAAACAGAAGGTCGTGACATCTTTCTGAGTCGCACCCAAAAGTATCAGAAAAATCTTTCTTGATTTTTTGTTTGTTTGTTGGACGCTTTCGACACTTTCTGAGCCACTCGAGTCATTCGACTGTTGCAACTGTCTGGGTGTATCCATTTAAATGGAGATTTAAAAATCCACTCAGACATGCATGACACTCGCATGGTACCCAATATCCTCAATTGTATGTGTATCCAATAATATAATGTGCAGAAACTCTCTGGATCGAAGAGATACAAGATTTGCAGCGGGGGCTCTTCATAGTTGGCTTCTGATCCATTTGCCTTGCTCTCGTTCTTGTCGAAGACACAGCACGCACAATAGATCTACAGAAACACATGCTGCAAAGAATGAGAGAGCAACGTGCGAGAGTTGGTCGCCAGCGATGAGCGAGCAGGAAAGACAAAGGAGCTTTTTTTTCTTTGACGTTTGGACTGCAGGTAACTAACTGCACTTCAAATACTGGAGTGGACTGTTGTTTCTGTCCTAAAATACTACAATCTTGCCCTAAAATGCCAAATCAAGGATTAGACAGTTTAGGACAAATTTGTATCTCATTATTCGGTTGCTAAAATAAGTGTACAATTTGCAATTGTGGATACCTTGTATACCCAAATTGCGATACAATCCTTATCTTACCCCCTACTACCAAGATTTTTTGGTGGGATGGCGAGAACAACATCTTGTATTATTCAAGAACGATTTAATCTAAGATTGAGTATAGGCGGCGAATAATTGGCCTGAGGTCCGCTACACCCATGTTTGCGAAAAAGAGCAATTGATCTAGTATATTTTTTGAAAATATACAAATCTTCTCTGCATTCGGCTTTGGACCTTGCCGAGTGACCGCCCGACTGAATCCTGCTCAGCACTACCACCTTCGTGCTCGTTTTGGTTGTCATTGGTGGCCGGCAGAGCGTCGAATTGATGGGGCGTCGCACTGGGTGAGGCTAGGTGAGATGACAAGCTGCTTGTCTTGGAAGGTCTTGTCTTCAATCTGAGCGCCAAGTGGTGGCGCAAAGATCTCGCCCTCACCCTTGAAGAAACTGAACGGTTTGGCTGGATTTCTTTCTGCACTAGAGTTCTGCCAAGAAGCTGCAGAAGTGCAAGCTGGACAAAATCAGAAGTCCAGAAATCAGGAATGCTTTGATTTTCTTGACGATGTGTACACTCGGAAACTATGGAAAACTTGACTTTCTGGATCATTTGGCTGTACCAGTACATGTTGACCAAGATGTATCGTTTGGTGTTGTTGCTCGCACGGCCAAAATCGCTATGGCTTGCTTTTAGAAGCTCACAGGGCTTCTGCTGATCCGCAGCACTCAAAATTTCTCCACACAGCACTCGGTCCAGCCGGGCCCCACAACGGCGTCGAGCATAACGACGACCTCCGCATGTTGAAGCACTCAACGACGGAAGCAGTCAGAGCCAAAACTGAAGCTTAGGTTGCCAGCTTCATCGTGTAGCGCTTGCCCTGGCAGTGAAGAACGCATTATTGTCGGAGGGAAGGGGCGGGGATTGCCTGGAATGGGGCTGTGGGAGGCGTTGCGAGTGATCTGGCAAATGCTCAAATGCAAAGCTGATGGGTTCAAGCGACCCTTGGGAGCCATGTCAATGGGCTCACGTTGGCTGTGAAGCCATCTCAGATGGGTTCATGTTATTGTTGAAAGGGCAGTTGTAGTGGTAGTGCCATGTAACCACTACTTGTAGTAGTAAAATGACATAATCGGTACATGGTTGTTCAAGTCAAGTGGGGCCAGACCGACGTCTACATCCACAACGTCTACGCACCTGCACAAGCCGCGGACCGCACGGCCTTCTTTGAATCTCTACCCCGATCGTTTGCTCACGGAGGCATCCACATCGTTTGCGGCGACGTAAACTCGCCGCTCAACCCTGCTCTCGACGCACACAACCCATCCACCGTGCACATCGCGAGCAACCGAGCCTTGCTCGAATGGACGTGGGACCTGGGTGTGACCGATCCCTGGCGAATCCACCACCCAGACGATCGAGCATTCTCCGGACCCGGGCGCGTAAACCGCCTTGACTACATCCTCGTTTCCCACTGCCTCCAAGAAAAGTACTTCT
>JALBZB010000309.1:0-33424 GCA_038050625.1 Pythium sp. MPC-2022a
CATGTTGCGTGGGATGAGCAGCGCGTTCGCGGCTTTCGGCACTTTGAGGCTGTCGGCGATGCTCCCGTCGCGCTGGTGGGCGATCAGCGCGTCCGCGATGAGGCTCGTCACTTCGTCCAGCTCCTGCACGAAGCTCGTCTCGGCGACCGGCGCCTTCTTGGTGGCGAGCCCCGCCTTGACAGTCTTGCCGAAGCGGATCGCATCCGCAATCTTATCGAGCGGGAGGCCGTCGGCGGCGATGCTCTCGGGCGTGAGGTGGAACAGCGGGTTGTCCCATCGGTTCTTCTCGATCGGCACCTCAAAGCGTGATGCGAGCTCTTCAATCCTGTTCAGATAAAGGCAACAAGGACATTTGTGAGGAGCTATTCAACCTGGCAATGACCTCCACACACACATAAACACTGATACGTACAGCTGTGGATCAAACTGGTCCTCGCGACTTGCGTTGCGCTCGAGCGCGAGCGGCAGCGACGTGTCGACGTACACGACACAGTAAGTCGTGCTCTCGGCCTTGGCCTTGCAGAAGAGCTCGTAGCGCACGCCCTTGATGTAGTTGAGCGCGTCCAGCAGCACGATCGTCTTGGCGTTCACGGCTTTCTCCACCGCGGCCTTGAGCGCACTGCGCGAGTTCTTCTCTTCGCGACCATCTTCTCCAATATACATTGGCATAGAGAAGATAAGTGCCACAGCCACTATAGCCAATGCAGTTGATACATAAGCAGCTCAGCGGTGCATGTGCACCTCTTACCTCTGTAGCCGTCGCGTCGACTGACGTTGACGGTCGCCTCTGTGATGTGCACGACTTCCTCCTGCACATGCTCACGCAGGTACGCGGCGAGCGCGTCAGCCACGAACGTCTTGCCGGCGCCGGGCAGCCCGCAGAACACCACCAGCGGCATTCTTGTAAGTGGCTCGACTCGCGTGGCTTCGAAGCAGAGACGATCGATGCGTTCAGAGCAGAAGACTGAAAACCCCTCTCAATATTAATATAACGCCCGTGCAATGCTCACCCGGCCAACACAACTCCTCTGAAGACGACCTGTGCAATTCGATACAGGTAAAACACACAGCACTGTGCCAGCATTATTACCGTCAAGCACCGTACCGGTATTGATTAAGTGCGTGTGCGCACCTACCGAATGTACTTGAGGGACCAATTTAAAAATTGTAGGTACGGCCGGTGCGCGGATTGGTCTGTACTTGGTTTCACTATGTGAATGCATGTCCTCTCTAAAATGCTGTCGAATCTTGAAGCTTTCATGCACTGTACTTGGTCTGTATGGCAGACCAATGGCGCGTACCGTACGGACAGTTCGTCTTGTATTGTAGAGGGTATTGGAGTTACAGAGGTAGGATCATCGCCTTTGCTTCGTAATCCTATAATCCGGTAATCGAAGGAATTCCCTCCCAAACAGCAATTGGCTCGGCTAAAAATCCGAGCCAAATGCTGCTCCACCTTGCTCCAGCATGCGCGTGCGAAGGCAGCTTCGCTGCTAAGCCTCTGGGTGTTATTGTCTCTCTCACTCAACAACAGAGCAAGCACCAACGCAACAAGGACGCACCATCATGGACGCAAGTTAACCGCCACCGGGTCGCCTCTCGCCGCGCAAACGAAGCAATAAAGCTCAGTCGCCTTCCGCTGATCGCCAGTGCGCATCGCGCAAACAGGCCAAGCAAAACAATAATATCACGTCGCATCGCCTCCCACCAAGGAGATCCCTGCTGAGAAGATCAGGCACCCCATGAACCTTATGGCGCACAAAGACCTGATAGGACACGACTTGAGGGTCTGAGTCGTGTTCCTGCACTTGCTTGGGGATTCCCGCAATCATTCCATACAAAGTAATAAAAACGTGTGACCGCACAGAATAGTCAATGGTCAGTGCGTGCAGCATGTGAGTAACAAACAGCTTAGCTACTCCGCTTCTTTATTCGGCCCAGTAGGAGGATGCATTCGGTGAGAGCCGCGGCAGCTCCTCGGGCGTAAAGCGTGCTTCGACTTTCCGCCAGCAGCCAAAGTGGCACATGCGCGCGTCCACAAAACTTTCGGTGTTGCTATCGTCTGGCGCTTCTTTCTCATCACCTGTGGTTTCTGCTTTGTCTCCCCCGTGGCTTCGTCTCGCGTCACGCTTCTTGTGGTGACTCGGTGTCTTGTTTCTTCCACTGTTCGCGTTCGTTTCTGGATCCCAAAAGGTAGAAGCGCTGGTGCTCTTGCTGTTTCTACCGCTTGCGCTTGTGCACCGACACGCCTTCGAAACGATGCTCTTGGCGACACTCGCGTGCAACTCGGCGTTCGGCAGTGAGAAGAACGAGCCGCCGCGTCCGGCCTGCGAGCCGTTGCAGGTAGAGGAGCACGGGAAGCCTTCCATGTTGAGGTCGGCGAACGTGACGAATGCGCTGTCGCTCTCCAGCATTCCGCCGCGCGGTGACGTCAGTGCCCACTTTGCTGCACGAAGAAGGGAGCCACAAGAGAGAGAGAGAGATACAGACACACAGGAATGAAGAAATTCAGCACTCTATCCTTTTGTGCCGAACCGAAATACGATCTTTCCATAATGGAAGAAGGTTGTGGCGCACTGGTGCACTGCACACTCTACTTACCGTGATTGCCGTCGGGCTCTTGGCCGCCAATGAGATGCCACGTGAGCGAGTCGTTCGGCAGCTTCCATCTGTAGATACATTCAGTCCAGAAATACAGAACACAAGTGTCGAGATCGGTTAGCCATACCCATACCCATTACTGTAAGCGTAGCCAATGTCTGACCACAAGTACTCTACGTACGTGGCTTGAACCAGGTTCTCGATGTTGAACCGCGCTGTGCCATCCACAGACACGAGGTGCACGTCGTGGGCGTCGTCCGCAAGGCAGAACTGGTTGCTCGTGCGGCTGTAGTCATCCCCGGCGCAGATGTTGGGGATCCCGTAGCTGCCGTCCCACCAACTGGCAACGCTGATGTCGGTCCCGAGGCTCTCGGCGACAAGTGCCCAGGGCGGCACCGCGGCTTTCGGGCTCTTGACGATCACATGGACCACCTCTGGGTCGTCGTCATCCTCCTCTACGTGTGGACCATACTGCCTGACCGCATCCTTGTGTTGAAGTTGGCTGTTGAGATCCGCGAGCGACAGCGACGGCCCACTGGACTCTACGTACACACTCGACCGCTTATTCTTGTGGGTGTTGCGCTTCTTCGTCGCGGGGGTCCGCTTGAGCGTGAGGTTCAGCGTCACAGACTGCTCGCGCTTCGGCAGTAGAGGGTTCAGCAGCGCGTCGTAGAGGCCGCTAAAGTTGCCGCTCACGCTGGCGTTGGGGCCGTCTGCATACAGCGCTTGGCTCGCGAGCAACTCCTTGAGGCCGTCCATACTGCCGCTGGTGTAAAAATTGCCCGAGCAGAGCCGCGCGACCTGCAGCTGCGTGCCAAGAGTCTCGAGCTGCTCCATGTTGAGCGACATGGCGAACAAGTGCTGCGCAAACTGCACATTGTTGTCCATCTGGCAGCCGAGCCGCACGAATGGAACAGCATCACCCTTACCGTCGTTGCTGGTGTTGGATGCGGATGCAGTCACGGGTGTAGGGTCGGGGAAGTTGGGCGTGGACGTCTGCAGGAAGAAGCCGCCCGAGTCGGCTCGGAAGCCCACAGCCCCCTTGGCATGTGCACTGAACAGATTGCCGCCGCCGCAGATCGCCCCCGAGCGACGATGCTGCTGTACTTGTTGCTGTGCTGGTGGTGCTGTTATGGGTGATGATGCGGATGGTTTATAGTCGCGCGCGGTTCCGTTCAGTTGGTCATTGAAGATCGCCCAGTACGGCTCCTGCTCTTGCTCGCTGCTCTGCGCTGCTGCTGGACGCAACTGCCGCAGCGTGTGACTCACGGGATCGTTGCCACCCTGGCCCAGACAGTCGTACCCGAGTGCGCGGAAGTGCTGGAACGTCGGGTGATTGGCGTCCGCGTACAGGTAGCAGAGCCCCGTGGCGCGCGCGTCCACGTTGAGGCTCGCGGTCGGGGCATTCGCGCAGTCTGGCGCGGCGCAGTCGCAGGGCGTTGGCCGCACGTGGCGCTTGTTCTCTCCATCACTGTCGTCTGCATCGACGGCGCGCACGTACATGGGCAGCTTCAGCACGGCCCACCATGCGACTGGGCGGCCGAACCCATCCAGCGCGAACAGCTCCTGGCCGCTGGCGGCATGTGCTGACGGCGTAAACACCGCCGCTGTTAAGAGTAGCGCTAGCAGCAGTGGGAGCTCCCACGGGTGGGAGAGCGTGGCACTCCACATCGCGGTCTCTTGCACGGACCGACTGACTGACCTAGACGCAGACGCACACACTCGAAGCAACAGTGGCAGCGAATCCTTTGAGTGTGTCAGAGACGCGCTTGTGGTGGTCTCTCGTTCTCTCGTTCTCTCGTTCTCTCGCTCGCGCCGACCGTCGACTGTACAGCCAAACAAGATGCGGAGCGAGATCTTAACAGGCGGAGAAGACAAGAGGAGCAAGAAGGGAAACAAAGTATGGAACGATTAGCGAGAGACTTGTGGGATCTTGAGAGAGAGCAAGTTAAGAGTCCATATCAACGATCGAGCGCGTGAATCAGCTGGAGCTGCCTGAATAAATCCAGGGGCTTCAACCAGAAAGAATCAAGTGACAGAAGACAAAATGGCAGACCAACACGATTGCTTTGCTTGCTCTTTCAAAATGCTTCACACTTTATATTTCATTAAATAGTGAGAACTCATACTTACTCCTTTGTACTAGCCACCGAGCGCTGAATGCCTTCCGAACGCCCTACTCGATGATGAGTCGATCGCCCGCTTCTTGCAGCCAAAAATGAAGCGGCAACGACGACGCTCGGACAGGACACACGGCGATGACGATCTGCTCGAGGGCTGGTCTGCGCGCGTCTGCTAGCTACAACCAAATAAAACAAACCTACGACAACTTCTTACTTCACGCTTCTTCATCGCCTTCCACACGCGTCCTCCTCTTCTTCTCACTTGAGCTTCTTCTGTTGCTACTCCCGTTATGGAGTTCCTTTCCTCGCTTCTCTTCCGGTTTCTTTCCGGTTTCAGCTTCGTCAACCACTGTACACGTTGCTTACAGAGGCACGCTCTGCAAGGTTCCCTTGAGCACCTTCGGCGCACGCTCCGTCGGGTACGCGGGGCGATCGCTGCTCGCCTTGCGCTTGCTGCCCACGACCGGTGCCACCGACTGCTGCTGCTGCATGTGGTGCGGCGCATCTTGCTGCTGCGGCATCACTTGGTGCATCTGCGGGTGCGGGAACGCCGAAGGCAGGCCGCGGTTCGATGCCATGTTCTCGTGGTGGTGGAAGTTCGACTGGAACATGCCCGCTGGCGGCATGCCGTGGTGGTGGCTCTGCGGACCGCCACCCATCATGCCGTGCGACGCCATCATCGGATGGTGGTGCATCGGCTGCATGCTGCCCATGTCGCTCGCTGGGTTGCCGCCGTTCTTGATGTCGTCCGACGTGTTCGCCGCCTTGCGCTTCTGGCGCGCGAGTACGCGGCTCGAGCCGACCTCGAACGACGTCGACATGCCCGAGCCGATGCACGCGTAGTAGCGGCGTTCGCCGGCCATCACCAGCACGAACGCCTCAAACTGCACGTAGTACTTGACGTTGCGGCGCTTGCACTTGCCCTGCGCCATGTCCTCCGTGTACTTCCACACCTTGGGCTTGAACTCAAAACACGCCGTGTTGCCGTTCTGCTGCACAAAGTCCGGCAGGCGCTCGCCCGAGATCCACTGGTCCTTCATCGAGTCCATCACGTCAGGCTCGACCATGCGGCCGAGCATGCACTCACGGATCACCGCCTCTTCGAACGCCACAGGGATGTTCTCGAGCGAGTGCACGCGGCCGAGGATCACAATGTCGTCGAATGACACGTTGCTGTTGAGCGTCACCTCGGTCACGATGCTGCCGCGGCACTTGCCCCACATGAAGTCGTGCTGCTTGAGGTCCTCGATCTTGATGGCCGAGTAGTCGCCAAACACCTTGCACGACGGGAAGCACTGCAGGTTGCGGCGGCCGTTGCGCCAGTATTTGGTCTTCAGCGGGGTCTTCACCTTGATCATGGCTTCCTGAGCCGCGCCGCCGCTCTGCGGTCCACTCGCGCTCGACTGGTACGTCGTCTGGTTCTCCGTCACCGCCGAGGGGGTCGATTCTTTCTTCGGATCGATCAACGGCGGGAACGAGTGGGTCAGCGGCAACTGGCTGTGGCTGCCCGGGAACATGTGCGCTGGTGGCGCCTGCGACGCGTTGTGGTGACTCGAGTGCGGGAAGTGCGCTGGGATCTCGGACGCCGGGTGATAGTGCGAGCGGTCACTCGGGTGGGGCTGGTAGTGCTGCTGTTGCTGCTGCAGGTAGCTACCGTGCTGCGGACGGCTGTCGACGCTCTTCGCCATGGAGTACACAGCGACCGCAGGGTGCTGCTGCTGCTGAGGCTGCGAGTGACTTGGGTACGCGTCCGCGTACTTGCGCACGCCGTGGTATTCGAATGGGAGCGGGTCCGCGGCGTAGTCGTCCGCGCTCTTGCCCTGGAACTGCTGTCCGTTGTAGCTGCCGTAGTGCTGCTGCTGGTAGTGCGACGGCGCGACTTGGTACGCGGCGTGCGGGTGCTGCGGGTGGCTCATGCCGTTGCTCTCGTAGTGGACGCCGCCGACCGAGCCCGCGTTCTTGTCGCCCTTGGTGCCTCTGGAGGCAACTGCCGATCCGTTCGGCGCCGTGGACCCGGCCGCGCCGTCGGCGTTCGCGTGGTGGTCTTCATACGACGTCTGCTGTGGCGGCGGCTGCTGCTGCGAATATAACTGGTGGAGCGTCATGCCGACTGCCATTGCACGTACGTTTGTGTAACTGTTGTCGCTGGATACTGGAAGTTGACGAAGCGAAATTTAATTTTAGCTAGCTCACGTGTGTGTGGTGGATCGCGCTCGCTTGTTTGACTTGTCAGAGTTGCAGGATACGACGAACAAGAGACTGACTGAACGGCTGTCACAGAGAGCGACTCCTACTCTTGCGGGGTGGAAATGCGAAATGAACGACGAGAAGGAAGAGTTGGAGGCAGCCCACACAACGAGACTGACTGACTGACTGACTGCTGCTGTCGTTGTCTTTGGCTGGCCTCCTACTGTGTTTGTGTGTGTCGGCCCAGACGACCACGTTGGGCTTGCTTTTTGCGGATGCAGACGGGACCACATGCGTGCACACCACGTGCACCAGGTCTCATCCCCTTCGCTTCGGTTCCCTCCATTCGTAACCCTCTCAAATTCGATACCTACTTTCATTTATCGAGCTCTGGCTCAGACCTCCTATTGGAAAGACTCCTCTCTAAAACGATACCTTCTCGAGCGGGAACGCTGGCTAAGCCGTTTGGCTCGGAATCCCTGTTTGTAAAGTTATTGCGCGCGCGTCTCGCGCGTACCTACCGTGGGATGCGTGGGCTCGTTGCCACACACACACACACACTCCTCATTAGCACGCAGTCACGCCAACAAAAAATGTTGTGCAGAGAAAAGCCCTCAGTGCCTCGTTTGCTGCATTCGACCTTTCCCTCGAGATTCGAACAAAAACGAGCCAGTAAACAAATTTGCTTTGTTCTCTGCCTAAACAAAGGAAACTTTATTTCTGAACCAGCCAGCTTGATTTCTGAACTAGGGGGACGAACCGGTGAACTAGGAAGTTGTTAGGGTTCATCCATGGAAATGGACCAATCAGGTGGATTGCACCAAATACCCATACTCACCACTCATTCAAATGCCATTAGAGAAGAAATGGAGGGAGCGTAGCCAAAGCAGACACATGCGACCCAGCTGCTGAAGTTTACTGAACGGAGTACGCAACACCAACCAGAATTCATAAATCTTTTCAACCACGCAGAGGCGCTTTTAGCGTTGAGATATGCTGCAACCCTTCCCCCGATCACGTAAAGCTTTTGCAGTTCAAATCGATGTCCCCAGTGTAGCTTTTAGATGAAAAGTTCATTTCGAAGTCGATTTGGTTCAGATTCATGGTTCTCACGCCTAAAAATAAGAAAGGACAAAACAAAGACAAATTGGCGGTCCATTTTTTCACTTGGCAAACCAGCAGCCAAAGCAAATAACAATCGGGCTCAGCGAGTGACTTTGGTACCTTACACACTGTGTTTGTGTGGATGAATCTCCTCTTCTTGGCTTTTGTAGCCGTTTGTTCTCTTTGAAGGTAGCAAGTGATGTCGCAAATACAGCCGCGCTTGCACTTTTGCATGGTCACTTCACACTGGAAACTGAGCGCTTTTTGTGGTCAGCAACTCCGTGTTGGGTGAAACAATAGTCGTGCTCGCGGCGCGGTTCAGAGGATTGTCGGTAGACTTCGACAATTGGAAGTGGTCTCACGACCAACTTCTCTGCTCGTCTGCTCTCAAGCTCGTAACTGGACTTTGTCAATGCAAAATGCACGGAGCGTGTGTGAGACCGACACTAACTTTGCAGAGCCGCTTGCAAAAGAAGTGCGCTGTTCTTTCTCCACAACAACAATACCCGGAAATCTTCGACATTTTTCGAGTTCCCGTCATGGTACATCGATCGCACTAGTTGACAAGAGTGCGCCTCGGAAACACTCAAAAACGAAGCAACACGCCAAAAAGGCCTCCAACTGTTTTTTAGAAGGAAAAGTGATGATGAGTGGGATAAGAATAGAGAAGCGAAACGGACGAGCTTTTTGGAACACTTGGGATGACAGGCATCTGTTTCTGGGGCACACACGAAGCCGGCCCGGCTTTGTGAGGGTTGTGTGGTCAGCAGACCTGAGAACAACATCCCACTCACGCTTCACACGCAGCAAACAAACGAGGCCTCTCATTTGACGGGGGCTGTTGTTGTGAGGACCAAACCAAAGTCCAAGTTGTTGCCTTGCAGAGCAAATCTGGCAGGGGGTCCACGATTCATTAATGCTACACTGGGATAGTGGGAGGCAGGCGGACCACAAACAAGGAGCCTCCAGTTTACTGCTGCTATCCGCGTGCTGGTGACTCACACAGACTGCAGGACACCCTGTAACCTGCCGAGTGATCTCCGCCGCTGGTTTCATAGTCATCGGCAAGTGGCCGCTTGTGGCCGCTTGTAGCGCTTGCGGTTGACTGGGCTGTGAAGATCTGCCTGTTGGTGCATTTTGCCGTGAGATGAAACCAGAACAGGAGCAGCGAGCGAGCTCGTGTTGCTGTCATATTGAAGGGAAAACAAACAGGTCAATCATCATATTTCGTATGTGTGAGTGAGCCCGCCCCAGGACGGTCAACACCAGTCAACCGAGCGTTTGGCAGTGGTGTGAAGAGCGTCGCCGCCGCGTTGTAACTGTCGTGCCTGCGCGTTTGGGTGGGAAAGCAAACGCGTCTGCAATTCGTTGAAGTGCGTTTTGAATGGACCGCGCGCGGGTTCTTCCATTTTTGGCAGTTTGTTTAGTTGTGAGCGACCACATGCAAACACATACATGCACCTGCAGTCAAATGGTTAGAAAAGAGCCCGCCCGCCCAGGTTTTTGAATTTCATGTTGGACCTCTGCGTTACGCCAAAAACCAGACTCCTCCCCTTCGTGCGCAAGTCGAAAGGATCTGAGCAAGAGAAGAGCCATGCAAACCAAAATGCAATGACTGCCTTTTTGCAAAATCGCCACAAACTCGAACTCTGTGTATCTTGTCTTGTCTTCTTTCCAATTTGGTACGAGCTGCTTCTGCTAAATGGACGGGAAACTGGAGCTTGTTGTCATATGCAGGAGTTTTGTGTATCATGAGTTCACTTGTATCATTCGATCACCATTGTGCCACTTGCACCGTTGTCGAGTGTACGCGAGAGCGTGGACTTCGGCTTGAACCACGTTTTGGTGAAGAGTGGAGCGATCTTTGAGCCTTTGAATTGACTTTGTGTGTGTGAAGCAACACAAATCTCGCGGATAAAAACCGCACACACAGCTGGTGGCAATAGACATCAAGCACAATTTGTGCGCGAAGAGTTTCAATCCCACCTTCTCGTTTACAGATTCGGCGGAGAGTGGGCCGTTAGTCCGGACCACTCTATTGCTATCAGCAGTTCAGCTTACACGCGTGGACAAAGGTGTCCACAAAAGTCCGCCGTCGTGGTGGTTCTTCATCTGAAATTGAGTCATGGCAAATATCTTCAAGTTTCCATATGCACGTGCACAACATGGAGTGCAGTCTTCCCAGTCCTGCTTCGACAGCGAATCAGCCATTGCTGATTTCACACACTGCCCCACATTTGCAGCCACAAACCTCCAGCCAATTGACTGTGGCAATAGCACCCGAGCCACACGGACCACGCGACCTTCATCCACGAAATGAAAACCAAAGGAAGGGAGGAGCATTTGGTCGGCAAAATGGCTTTTCTCGTGTCCGAACTGACTTGATTTTTTCTGTCGAAAAGCAGAAAGGACTGTAGGATTTAGTTTTGGTGCAAAAAAAGGTCGCAGCCAGAAAGAACATTGGCACCCAAAGCAATTTTTTCATGCGAATTTTGAAACTCAAATGTAAATGTTAAGAAATGCTACTAAAAATTAGGATCGTTTCTCGCAGCAGTGAACGACCGACCATTGCTCACGTGTTATTTGCATCACAGCTTCAAAAGTGGCTTGGGGATCGCGAAGTGTGTGGTGTGTCAGCGTGCCTGCTTCCAGCTTCGAGATGGCGAAGTGTGGTGGTGATATCAGCGTGCATGCTCACTGCGAAAATCGCAAATGGCGGACCTGCTTTGCTGATGATACCGGTTATGATAGCGTGGAGGTCAAAACTCAGGCAGGCGTGTGTAACACATCTCTGTAATCCAAAGGCGCCTGTTAAGAACCCAGCATCGCCGCTCTTTGTGCCAATTGAAGTCACAAATCGAATCGCAAGAAAGCTCAAGCTCTGCTGCCTTGTCTGTTGCTGTTGTTCTTGTTCTTGTTCCTTTGGCCAGCAGACTTTTGCGGTGCTCATACAGCGAAACCAGCAACAACTGGTAATCCCATTATCCAACGGAGTGGGAGGGACAGAAACTAGCGCGCGGGAAAGTGGGATTGGTCACTGGGCTGGGCTCAACTCGCGCCTGTAAATCAGGTGAGCGCGGCATCTTCAATATTTGACTGTTGTGTTGGCGACTTGATTGTTGTGTGGTTAGCGTTACGGCTTGCGTCGTGTGGCGGCTTGCACGAGAGCACTTGCGCCGCGAGGTGCTTGCTTGCTTGTTTGTTTGCACGGGTTAAGCAACTTGATTTGTTTACTCGTCAATTGTTGAACGACATTGTGTGAGGTGTTTGCTTGGCTTGGGCTTGCTTGTCGTGCCGCCTCCAGAAGTCGATAATGATCTGATGAGAAAAGCGCATCGACCTGTTCAAGCAGCATGCTTGAACGGATCAGTTCGCCATTTACAGTACACCGGTATGCTCTGTACACACACGGGCTGCGATACGCGTGTTTCTTCTTCTTTCGGAAGCACCACCGCATAACGCAACCTTGCTCGTCCTGTCGGCACCTTTTGATCAGATTCGCTGCTTCACGAGGGCGAATCCGGTGGCTCAGAGAGCCAAAGAAGGCATCTCTCTGTTGCCAAATTGGCCATGAACGCCCTCAGCCCCAGAACTTCACACACAGTGAACACCTGCTATCGAGCATGAAGAAAATCGAACGAAATCTGAAGGACACCTACAGTACCGTTGCTGGCGGCATCTCGCGCAAGTAAACAGAGGAGAGCTGGTCGCACCAAAATGCAAACTGACTTGATTTCCAAACGCACTCGCAATTCGGTGGTGATGAGAGTCATTCGCATGTGCCGCAAAGTCCGACGAGCTGCTTGTCGACACACAGCTTCACGCGGTTACTGTACGTACTGTAGTTTCTTGCGCGCGCTCAATTTGCTCGCGCGGTATGAAGCGTGTAAAGGTGCTCATATGGGTTACATACATTAAATTATCGCATCGAGATGTGCTGTGGGTTGCGTGTGCAAGCCAACACACAAACAAACAAGCAAACAAGCAAACACTTGCTTGCTCACTTGTTTGTTTGTTTGTGCTTGCTGGTTTGTATCCTGTACTTGTGTGGAGTGGCTGGCGGCTTTCTGATCACGATGCGAACATGGACGCCTTGAACTCACGCACCTCGCGCTCGCGGCGCTCGGCCTCCGCGCGCAGCTCCTCCTGACGGCGTGCGTCCTGCGCCTCGGCCTCAATGGTGTGGATGCGGTGGTACATCGAGTTAATCGGCATCTCCTCGTAGTTCACGGGCGCCTTCCGAGGGGACGACGCCGACAGCGGCGCTCCCGTCGCCACGTCTAGCGTAAGCTCTGCCCTGCGCGTCGCGACCGCGTTGTTGTCTTCGTTTGCGTCGCTATTGTTCTCTGCGACTCCACCGAGCATGATCTCCTTCGTTGCCACTGGCGGTGGACTGGACGGCGTCGGGTCTCCGTCAGACTTGAAAATCAGCGTGCCGTCGCCGCGGTCCATGAGGCATGTCATGGAGGTGGCGTCATTCTGGTTGCTGCTGCATGGCGACGGGCTCGCTGGTGGCTGCGTGGCGTCAACATCGCCGCCCTGTTTGCCTTCCGCAGAAGGTGTCACACCGGTGGATGCGATGGCGTTGGTTGCGCTGGCTGCTTGTTTTTCGCCTGACACGCTGCAGCAGGTGTCGCGCTTGGCGCGGCTCTTGGACGGACAGCAGCCCATGCTTTAAGAGTTGCGTCGTCGTGGAGATAGATGGGAGAGAGGGCTTCCAGGGTGCTGCTGGTGGTGGTGGGCGGGTGCTCTTTCTCCTTCCTCAGTCCAGGAGCTGCGACGCGGGGAGCTCCATAATGAGAGCGATCTGCGTCTCTTCTCTCGCTGTGCGCGAGTCGAATCGAAATACTTACATGAGCTGCTGCTGCTGCCCCAACCCCCCCGCCATTCGTGGTTGTAGCCATTTTTGGGATTCGCTATTTTTAGCTGGTTTGAAGCTGACAGGTTCGCCTTCGTGCAACATTCAGCGTTTCTGAAGTTTGACAAATTTCGTTCGTGCAACTTTCAACGGTGTTGAAGTTGACCAGCTACCTTCACCCAACATTTCGCCATCAGCCTCGTGATTTTTCTCTCTAAAAAAATGTTTTATTCGTTCGGATTTTCTATACTAATACGAACAGAAACCTGCTGCATCTCAAATTGAAAATGAAAATTGGCACGCGTGACTCACTCATTCACGTCACTCACTCGCCCAGGAAGAGCGCTACGCCCGCCAAGATCCAGCGCACGTGGTCGCCCGCGATGGGCACCGAGACCTCCACGAGCATGCGCTCTCGGCTGGTACTGTAGTAGAGCGGCACCTTGATGCAGTTCTCCTTCGCGTACAGCTCGCTCGCGTCGTCGCGCGCGTACGCGACGTAGCACGACGGCACGGTCACGAGCTCGTGCGCGTCCGAGGACGCCTCGATGAGCGTGCCACCCTCGAACGACGCGCCTTGCAGCAGTAGGTGCGTGATCTCGAACCACTCGAGCTTCGCGTGCTGCGGCGACGACGCCAGTTTGTCTTTCTCCCAGCACGAGAGCAGCTTCATGGCGTCCATCGAGCACTGGAGCTCACGCGCGCTCTGCTGGCGGAGCGCGTTCAGGAACGTACCTGGATGCAGCAGGTCCGACAGGTCGAGTCCGCGAGAGAGCAACTTGCCGCTCGCCGCCGCCTCCTGCCACTCACCCAGCGCGCGCTTACGGATGGCCAGCGACCGCAGCCACGTCGTCACGCTCTCGCTGCCTTCCCACTTGGCACTCCACTCGTTCGGCACGGTGCCTTTGAGCAGCGCGGCCGCGACGGTTTGGATCGCGGGCGTGAGCAGTCCCGTGCCGTAGATCACCTTCTTGAGCCCCTGCAGCACGGTGTTCACTTGCTGCGCCAGGTCGAGCGCGTACTCGTTCTCGAGCGCCACGAACGCGTTGGACGGCGCTAGCGTGAGCAGATTCTTCGTATTGCTGCCTGCGCTGGCACTACTGGTACCTGAGCCTGCGGTGTCGAGATGGAAGCTGGCAGTCAGCTTGGTCCAGTTCTCGATGAGCGGCCCGAGCTGCGCGCGCCACTTCTCGCGGTCGAACTTCTCGGCGGCCTCTTCGCTCGACGACAGCGCCTTGAGCTGCGCGATCACGTCAGCCGAGAGCGTACGCTGCATCGAGCGCTCGATGTTGTCCGGGAGCCCAAACATCGCGGGCGTGTCGCTGTCCGGGAGGTGGTCGATCAGCTCCACGTAGTCTTCGTGGCGCGCCGTCTGCGGCAGCTTGACACCGCGCACGAGGTTGCGCTGGCCCGAGAGCAGGTCGTGCGCAAAGTACTCGCTCAGGTTGCAGCGCAGCACGCGCAGATCATACGGGTTGTCGATACGGCCGCCGTAGATCGCGTTCTCCATGAGGCCGTGCAGAGAGAGCCAGTCGATCGCCGCGCCGCCGCCACCGCCGCCCGAGGTCTTGCTCGAGAGCTCCATCACGTTCGAGCCCGCGCGGAAGTCTCCGAACGAGAACTCGTAGAACTTGGTCCAGCCCTGCGGGATGTACGTGCGGCGTTCCTGCAGTAGCGCGTGGAAGAACGCCAACAGGAACAGCAGTTGCGCACGCGCAGAAGAGCCTTTGCCGATGAAATCGGACGTCCACGACGCGTACGTGCGCTGTAGGTTCTTCTTCATGCCCGGCGGCGACTCGAATGTGATCTTGATGCTCTGCTCGAGCAGCACGAGCGGGAATGCGTCGTGCGGTTCGGTCGTCAGCCACAGACGGAATTTGTGGTGCGGCGCGAGGATGTTGATCTCTTTTTCCAGCGTCGGCAGCCACGCGATGACCAGGTGCAGGTTCTGCAGACAGAGCCACTCACCGTGCTCGGCTGTGGACTTGAGCAGACTCAGCGCCTTCTCCTGCTGCCCGCCGCCCATCGCGACCTCAAAGTAGTGGCTCTTGCCTACGACCGCGGATGCGACTTCCTCGAGTTCTTTCGACGGGTCGGCGCCTGCAGTAGTGAGCAGCAGCACAGGCGTCATGTTGCTCGCCTCTTCGGTCCCAACCTCCTTGAAGTCCAGCGGCGGCGGTGTGAGTGACTTGAGCTGCATCACGCCGCAAATGAATGCAATGATCGCGCTCTGCAGGCGGTCAGGACGCAGCGCCTGGACGACGAGCAGCTTCTGGAACGCTGAGAGCCCACCTGCGGAGCCAGATTTCTCCATCTTGGCGTGGAAGTTTTGCTCGCACTCCATGGATTTGGACCAGCGAATCCAGAGGTCGTTGCTCTCAAATTTGCACTGCTGGGAGAGGCGGGGCAGCGTCTCGACGAAGAGGGAAAACGCTTCTTTGCGTTCTGGCGATGCCCAATCGGGCAATGCGACGTTGCTACTGCCACTCGACCGACTCTCGGTGCTCGCGACGACCTCGCCGCAGAAGAACTCGTATTCGTGCTTCTCAAAGCACTCGGGGTGCATGCCGTGCACCAGGTGCATGCCAAACATGGGCCGGTGCTCCTTGAAAAGCGCGCGTCCGACGAACATGAGCACTTTGAACTCAAGGATCGGGATAAGCCGCAGAATGCGGTCTTTCGTGCTCGCAGACTCCATTTTCGTGCCGAGTGTCGCCTTGAAGAGCGCAAGGAATGACGCGAGCGAGAACCGATACATGTGGTTTACGGCACTGAGCTGCTTGACGAGGAAGAACAATTTCGCGCCTTCGTGCGCAAACGGACGATACGAGTCGCGCTTCTCGTCGAGTTCCTCAGACTTCTTCGCAGATTTCTCGAGCGCTTGCTCGATCTCGGCACTCGTGGACTTGGTCTTCGTGAGCGACTCGATGAGGATTGTGTTCTCCAGGATGTCGCCCTCAGATGTCGCCAGCGCCTCGACCAACTCCTTCTCGAGTGCCGCGAGCTGCACTTTGCATTCCTCTTCCTGATGCAGCAGCTCGCTCTTCTCCTGCTCGAGCTCCGGTTGCTCATGCTGGATGGTGACACCGAGCAACTGACCCTCGAGCCCGGACTTTGTGACGGTAAAGTTGATCACGTTCACGATCGCGAGCGCGTCCGGGGCGAGCGGCGGCGACGGGTTCCGCGTCACGAGGTAGATGCGGAAGTTCTCATTGTAGTCGACAACTTTGTCGCCCAGTGCGACGACGTAGCGAGGTCCCTGGTGGATCAGGTCCTTGCGCACGAGCGGGTACAGGTACGGCTCGACAATGTCGACCTCGAGCACGACCAGAGTCTTGCCGAATCGCACAGCCTGCTCGACATTGCTCACGAAGCGTGTGTCCTGCGACTGCACGATCGAGAGCGGACGCGTCGCGTCTTTCGCGAGCTCGGCCTGGAGCCACGTGGTGCACGCGCTCGCAGGATCAATAATAAACGGACAACGGTCTCCACCAGAGTTGGACACGATCAGCGCATTCTCCATCGACAGGTTGTCCGCCGGCAGGCCCATGGACTTCCACTTGAGTAGCTCGCTCTCCGTGCTGAGTAACTTCCTGTAGTCGAAACCCTTGGAGCTCGCGCTCGATGGGACAGCTTCGAGGATTTTCTTCTCCCACTCCCTCACCACCCGCGAGCGCGCGTCCTCTGAGCATTTGCCCAGAAACGTCGTGAACGCCGCAGCGAGCAGCATGCGGATCGGCAGGTCCTGCAGTCGCGAGTCGAGCTCTTTCACCTGCTCAGACCAGCGCTGCTTCTCACCGCCAAGTTTGCCCAGCAGACCCTGCGCTTTGTTGAGCGTCGACTGCGCGGACTCGAGCCCGACGCGCAGGATCTCTGCCTCTTTGGTCTTTTCGCCAAACTCGGCTTTCATTTTCTCGACCACGACGTCGATCGATTTGAGCTCGTTTTCGCACTGTGCGAGCCGCTGCTGCGAGGCGTCGAGCGAGCGCTTGGCCTCGGCGAGATCCGCCTCCAGGGGCTCGATCTTGTTAAGCACCATCGAGTACTTGAGGTTCGCCTTGACCCAGGTCGCGAGCGGCGCCGCCGCGACACTCACACGGTAGATCGTCTCGTGGTCGAACGACGATGTCTTGCTCTTCACGAGCTTCGTGACCGCCTTGAAGATATCGGGCGTGATGCGCCGCGAGTCGTAGTTCAGGATATCATCCTTCACCGCGCGGTTGCCGAGGAACTTCTTCATCGAGTTCCAGGACGTGTCCTGAATGCCCAGCAGCATGAGCACAGCTGAGAGCACGTCGTGGATCGGCTCTGGCGGCATCTTGAGCGAGCGGATCTCGTTCAAGTTGTCGCTCTTTATGTTACCGACCGCTTCTTTCGCGGACTGCAGGATCGGGTTGATATCGCTCAGCTCACGCTCGATCTCGCGCTTGCGGGCGTTCGTGGCTTCCTCCGCCTTGGCCGTGTGCTTCTTGAGCTCCTCGACCTCGCGCCGATTGATTGCAGCCTTGTCGAGCGCATTCTCGATCTCTTTCATCGCCTGGCCCGCTGCGACCTGCGCCGCGCCGAGCTTTTTCTTCTTGATCGTCGCGTTCTTGCTCAGCTCATCGACGGTAGTCGACGCGTCCTCGAGTTTGTTGAGACCGCTTTTTAAGTGGCTCACCTCTTGCACGATCTGCTTGCACTTGGACTCGAACAGACTGCGCCAGCTGCCCAGAAAGCAAATGAACTCTCTTGGCGTCGCACCAAACTCCTTGCTGTTCTCGTAGAGACTCATGATGAGCTGCGTCGTCTTGGGGAGACTATCGACGAGCTCCGAACCGTTCAGCAACAGCTCGGGGATCTTCATCATGCTCGACGGACTCCACTCGCCCATCCACACGATCGAGCATCGCGTGTAGAGCGCCGGGTTGCTCTCGCAGCGCAGCAAGAATTGCGGGTGACGGGAGTCCATGCTCACGACCACGTGCACAAACTGGCACACGCGCGAGACAAAAAAATCGTAGACCGAGCGGTGCTCAGCCCCGCCACTCGCGCCGATGCTGTCGAGCATCTTCTCCTTCAACGGCGAGATGAGTGGCTCGATCTCTTCGTGCGTGTACAACCCGGGCACTTCGCCAGAGCTCAGCAGCGAGTTAGTGATCTCGAGGATCGCGTCCTGCGTGAAGTGGTGGTCCTCGAGGTACAGCACGTAGTGCTGGCCCTCAACGCCAGCTTTCACGAGGATGCTCTTGAGGTCTGCGCGGAAACTCGCGGCGTCGTAATTGCGCGTGAGGCTCGGTGAGAACATGGTGTACCCGAGCATGTACGCGATCAGCGTGGTCGCGGAGCGTCGCCCCACACCGGAGCTGCCCACGAGCAGCATGGAACCTCCAGGCTCCGACAGGATCCTCTCGACGATCGCGAGATGGTCGAGGATCTCGCCGAAGAGAAGCATGCGTAGATCTTTCTCTTCGCGCTCGTACAGGACGATCGCCTGCGAGACAACAGAGCTGAACTCGTCGCTTGCGATCCGGAATAATGGGGAAGCCAAAACACCACCGCCCGACGCTGCAACGTCGTCACTTCCTCCTCCACCACCAGCTTTGCGGCAGTGCAGAGAGCTGAAATAGACGTCCTGAAGCCTGGCGGCGTACTTCCACTGCTGCTTGAGCACGCTATTGAGGATCGCGTCAAATTTGCTGAGCGAGTCGGCGTCCACGAGGCGGTCGCGGAACAGCCGACGCGCTTCGTTCGCGAGCATGTCGAGCACGTTCTCGGTCTCGAGGTCGTAGCGCACGAACGAAAAGACCCACTTGGTCAAGTCGCGGGGCGTGAACAAGTAGTGGCGCTGCTCGTCGACGTTGAATTTGGCTTTCGTGGTGTCGTAGATCTCGACGATACTTCGCGCGAGCCGGTCGCGCGTCGATGGGTCTCGCCACTGCGCAGAGATCTTCGGACTACTCTGCGGGTCAAAGACCGCCTCGAGAAGCGTGGAGTAGACCACCATGAGCTCCTCAGTCGTCGGGTAGTCCATGTACGCGACCTTGACGATCGCCGTGAAGCGCGTGGAGAGCGGGTGGCGGCCGACGGTCGTCGCCGCGTTCATGGACGCGACGATCTGAATCTTCTCGATGCCCAGGAACTCGAGGTGCTGATCGTAAAAGCCGTTGAACGTGATGAGCTGCTGCAGGAACGCGATGAGCATGCACGTGTCGTACTGGTCGGGCTTTGGCAAGTTGATGTCTTTCAAATAGAGCACGAGGCGCTCGCAATCTCGCGGGCGGTACACGCGTCCCGTGTTGGTGGAGAACAGCGAGCAGCACTGCGAGATCTTGTGGATGATGTGGTCTGCGGTCGTCTGCGCGTTGCAGTGCAGCACGGTCACATTCACCGACTTTAGGTTGCGGAAGGCCTGGCGGATGAGCATGTTCTTGCCGCTGCCCTCTGGTCCCACGAGGATGAACGGCTCCATCTTGTCAACCCAGGGCTCGATGATCTTGAGTCCACGCTGCACGCTCACCGTGGGCACAACCGCGTCGCGGCAGTTGGTGATGTCCTTGCGGTCCATCTTGCCGTCCATGGATCCGTACGTGTCGCGCTTGGTCTCGAACGCAACGAACGTGTTTCCCTGGCAGTAACAGTCGAGCGGCGCACCCATGTCTGGCGGACGCTCGTTCGCCATCATGTACATGGACTTTGCGAACGAGTTGCGCGCGCTCATGGACAGATTCGCGCCGAGCCCGCGCACCATCGCGCAGACAAACTCGCTTCGCGTGGTCGCCGTGGCGACGTGACTGAGCCCGTTCATGATCGTTCCCACAGTCGTGGTCTCGACGATCATCTCGTACTTGTGGAGCTCGTCGAGCGCCTTCGTGAAGAGCTCGTCGATCCACTTGCTGAGCTCGCCGCGCTTCTCGGCGCTCTGCGTGAGCAGCAGCCACTTGCTCACGAGCCGCTTGATGTCCATGTCCTCGTCCGAGAGGAAGATCATGCCCATGCGCGAGATGGTCGCAGGCGACGCGAACTTGAGGTCGTGGGTCTCGAAGATGAAGTTGATGTTCGGGCCAAAGTTGATGCGCTCGCCGTTCGGCAGCGTGAGCAAGTGGTTGTCGTCGAGCACCGAGTTGAGCGACTCGATCCACTCGGGGTCCACGTCGCCGTCGCAGATGATCCACGAGCGCACGTGTTCGGGCTCCTTCACGACCTTTCTCGCAGCATCTGTGAGCACGCCGTCTTCCCACTCACGGGTGTCGAGGTCCATGTGACCGAGCAGCCGCTCGCGAGGCATCGACTTGGGGTTCATCACGTGCGTCTTCACGAGTTGCCCACACTTGATGAGTGCCTGCTGCAGGATCTGCCACACGGTCGACTTGCCGCTGCCCGATGGCCCCACGACGACGCACCCCATGCGCTGGTCGAGTGATTCCTTGAGCTGTAGCATCTTGCGGATCTGGAGCTCGTCCACTTGCAGGTAGAACGGTTTGCTCACCATGACCTCGCGGATCGCTTCGCCGAGTGCACCACCTGAGAGATCGGCCGAGTTGACGCCGGGAAAGACGTCGCCGATGAGCGCGAGGAAGCGCGTCGAGTCAACGAACGTGAGCTTCGAGAGCGTGTTGATACGCACGGCCTTGATCAGGATCTCGGTCTCCTCTGCTGGCGTCATGCGCTCGGACTTGGCTTTGACTTCGGCTGCTGGACTTTCACCTTCTTTGCCTTCCTCTGTCGGTGCTGCTGCTGGTGACGACGAACCCCCGGTCGCGAGCTCTTTCTTGGCAGCCTGGAGCATTTTGCCCGCAGTGTTGAGCACCGCCTTGAGCGCGCGCAGCCCCCAGTCGTAGTGCTGCTGCGGGGAGAGCAGCTGACCCGAGAGCGAGTACAGCGACACGACTTTCGACGCAATGTCCTTTGCCTCCGAGAAGCCCTCCGAGTACAGAATCACCTCGGCGATGAGGTTGTTGTCGGGACGGCCCATGGCGATCGGACGGAAGAGCGCCTTCAAGTTGTCGGGCAGCTTGGAGCGACCACCGTAGCCCTTGCCGGCAGGGTTGAGCGTCACGAAGATGCCGGCGTTGAAGTCCACCTCGAGCGATCGGTTGAGCAGCTTGATCGTCGAAGTGCGGTCCTTGATCGCGTCTTGGATGACCTGGATTTGCTGTGAGATCGCTGACAACTGGTCTTCTTTCAGGCGGTTGAACTCGTCGAAGCAACCCCAGGCACCGCACTTGACGAGTCCAAGCAGGATGCGACCCATGGACTGGAAGTCGATGCCTTCATCACAGTTGAACACGAGCACCTGGCGTCCAAACTGGCCGCCAAGAGCCTTTACAGACTCGGTCTTCCCCGTACCTGCCGGTCCGTACGGGTTGCCGCCAAAGCCCATGTGCATGCCCTGGGTGAGTGTGAGGTAGCACTTGTCCGTGAGCGGCGTGTGCACGAGCTTCGACGCGTTGCCCTGGTACTCGTACGTGTAGTCGAACTTGGCGTCGTTCATGCGGATAACGCAGTGCTGCTTCTCCAGGTAGAACCGGAGCTGCTTTTGCCAGATCCAGTCGGTTGTCGAGCGGCAGTTCGCCCCAAGAAGCTGGTCGCAGACGTCGATGTGGTGCACGAGGTCGAGCACGAGCGCCTTGACCTTGAGGCTCATGAGCAGCTCCGTGCTCAGATCTAGCGATGTGAGCTCTCTCAGTGTGTCTTGGAGGCTCTTCTTCAGGTCGCCAATGCCTCCATCCTTGATCCCAACCTCGGCTTGGTCGCAAAAGCGAATCTGCTCCGCGAGACAGAGCACCTGCGAGGGAAACTCGTGGTAATCGGGGGCTTTGCTGGCCACGCAGTTGCTCACGAGCACGCGGATCGTGCGTCGCATCTCTTCGGTGAAGTTCTCGAGCCACTCTTCGACGGAGCTCGTGATCGCCACGGGCGTCTGGAGCACCACTTTCTCGCCCGCGGAGCTCAGCATCGCGACAATTTGGTCCTTCTGCTCCGAGAACTCGACGCGATGCACGCCCTGGTAGAGTTTCTTGAGGTGGTTCTGGATCACCGCCGGGTTCTGTGACTGGCCAAGGATCTCCAGCAAGTCCTCGTCGCCGATGAAGTAGAACCGCGGCATGCGCGAGCGCTTCTCCTCGAGGAAGTCGGCGAGCGCCTTCTGGCACCGCTCGAGCTGGTCCACCATCGTGTTGAGGCGATCAACCAGCTGCGGGAAGAGCATCTCGTCCGTGAGGTTGAAGAGCTTCGGATCGCGCTCGACGTTGAGCATGATTTCGGTGAACTCGTCGTCGACGCGGCGGAAGCGGCTCTGCTCCGACGGCAGCGCTCCCTTGGAGAAGATCGGCTCGAGGAAGATCCACTTGCGCTGGATGATGTTGAGCTGCGTGAGCGCCTGGTCGAGGATCGACATCTTGACCTCGTACTGGAGCGCCTCCATCTCGAATGGCTTGAAGAATTGCGACTCCTTGAGCGACGCGAGCAACGACTGGTTATCGCCGAGCGCAAGTGTGATGTCCTTCCAGTCCTTGATGATCGACACGCAGCGGCCGTCGTGCTCATGCGCGAGAAGCAACAGTTCAGCGGTCTCGGTCCACGCGCGGAGCTCCAGGAGCGCGTCGCGGATCGTCACCTCGCCTTGTGCACGCGCGTGGAGTACTTTGACAAACTGCAGCGTCGCGGGCAACTCGAGCGCGTCAAAGACGTCCATGAAGTGGCCGAGCGTGAGGTTGATCTTGTCGACGTTCCTCGGCATCCCGAGCTTGCGGAAGAGCTGCGTCCAGTGGTCGTCCTTGAACGGCTCGCCCCGACAGAGCTTGAGCGTTGGCATGGCGCGCTTGACGCGGTTGTAGAAGTCTGTGATCTTGTCCACGACCATCGTGCGCTCTGTGATCGTCTGCTTGGCTTGGTCGGCCCATTTCTGCGCACAGTCCTGGAGTGCAAACATGTTGGTACTGAACGTGAACCAGTCCTGCGCTGCCATCGCCTTGATCTCTTCGCGGAACTGCTTGTAGGTCGACCAGTTGAGCGCCGTGAAACTGACGCTGCTGTCGATCGCCGCAAGACCGTCGAACACAGGTTTGTCCATGTTGAACGTGCTGCAGTTCTCGATCAGAGTCTTGCTGCGCATCTTGAGCTCGCTGAGCTTCGCGGACTCGTCCTCGATTGGTTTGTAGACCTTGTTAACGAGGTCGGCTTCGTCCCAGGACGACACTTCAAGCAGCTGAAGCCCCGTCCAGCGGTCGCGGAACTTGGCAATCTGCTCGTTGCACTGGGCGGCCTGGGCGGCGATCTCGCCCTTGAGGCTCTCGCGCTGGTCTTCGATCATCTCGTTGAACGCTTCGTGCGAGACTTCAAAGTTTTCCCACTCGGTCGGCAGCTTGGCGAGCCGCGACTCAACCTCGTGGGTGTCGATCTTGGTGCTCGCCGACGAGCTCAGCACGGTGAGGAGCAGCGCTTTCTTCTTCTCGGCTTTCTCAAAGTGTGCGTGGACCGACGCCTTGTTCGCGTCGATCGCCTTCCACTCGATCTGCGCCTGGCTGATCTCTTCGATCGAGTGCGGACGCGTGTTGAGCTTCTCCTTGGCGCTCTCGACAAACTCCTCCACGAGGCGAACGTGCGTGAGCGTGCTCTTGCGTAGCGAGAGCAGCAGTCCGTCCTGGAACCGCTGCATGTACTCGTCCAGCGTGCTCTTGAACGCTACGAGCGACACGTGGATGCAGTCGATCTTGATGAAGTCCGGGATCTTCTCACTCTCCTTGCGCTTCAGCTTGATGGTCTTGAGGTTGATCTCCCAGTCGCCCGGTTCGTGCAGCTCCGACTCCATGAGCGCGTCGAGCTCTCCGCCGCCGCCTCCCATGCGCGAGAGCAAACTCCAGTGCTCGTACTCGTACAGGAGCGACTCGAGCCGCATGAAGAGCTGCTCGCAGTTCTGGTACACGAGCACTAGGTTGTGCGCATTCGCATCGCACATGGCTGTAAACACCTGCGGGTTCGCAAAGCCGTTGAACTTGGTCGGGCGAGACACAAACTTCTTCATGGACTTGTAGTACGTCGTTCGCAGCTCTTCAATGGGCGGTTTGAGAACCAGCGAGAGCGCGCCTGAGCTGCTGCTCGAAGCATTCGAAGATGATGAAGGCGGGAAGTGCAGCTCGGTCTTGATGTCCTTGATCTCGGGCAAGTTCTCGTTGAGCATCTCGAGCCCCATCTGGTAGCCGCTCTCGAGCACCTTGTAGAGTTGCTGATCCCAGTACAAGAACCACTTCTTGGTGCGCGCTGGGTCCTGCTTCTTCGTGACCGTGAGCACGTTCTTCTTGATTTCGTCCCAGCGCTCTTTCCACTTGGTCGGGAACCGCAGCAGGTCGATGTCCATGAGCGCGAGGAACTCCTCACTGAGCTTCTCATGCGAGCGCTTGAAGCGCCGGTTCTCGGACGAGAGCTTGTCGGCCGCGTCCTGCAGCTGCTTGACGTACTCGTTACACTCTTCGAGGTTCTGCCACGTCACGTCCTTCTTTGACGACGATGAGGAGCTCTTTTGCTGTGACGAGAGACCGGGACGCTTGACCGCTTCTTCGAACGCGAGCAGCGAGTCCAGCAGCATGGGCTTCTGCTCATCGATGATCTGACTCTCCATGTTGTTGTAGAAATTCGCCACTTTCTTGAGCGTCACGCCGTAGCGGTAGTACTTTTCGGCTTCCTCGGCGACTTTGCGCACTTTCGCGGGCACCCACTCGTCTTTCTTGCTGTGGCCGCCCGACGGTAACGACTGGTGCTGTGCCGAGAGCTCCGTGAGCTGCCGCACGTCGCGCAGCAGCGTGACGAGGAACTCGCTGTAGTTGACGACCAGGTCGCCATTTTTGTCAATCTGCATGAGCTTCCCGCTGAGCCGCAGCGAGTCCTCACCCTCCTGCTCCAGCTGGTTGTCGATCTGTTCTTGCCAGTCACGCACTTTGTCGAGCATCATGCCGTTCACCTTGGATAGAAACTGCTCGCAGTGGTGCGCAAACTGCTTGAACGCTGGCAGGTCCACGAGCACCTGCTTGGCGAGCTCGCTCATCTCGGTCACGCGCATGCTGAGCATGTGGCCCCAGACGATCGCGTTCACTTTGGGGCTGAGCGTCTTCCCGATGTGGAACGTCTTGTCCTTCGAGACACTCCCTTGCTGACGCCGTGCCTCAAAGTCGCTCTCCAGTTGGTCCAAGTGAGCCATGAGCTGCGCCAGCAGTGCGTCGCGCTCGCCCGCGAGCGCCTTCGAGAGCGACGGACGCTGCAGTAGGTTCTTGTAGCGCTGCAAGAGCCGCACGGTCGTGCTGGGCTTGCTCGCCACAGACGCAATCTGGTCGCGCAGAATGCCGCCGACCTGCGCCTCGACCGGTGCGAGCATGGCCTCGTATTCCTTGATCGCCTTCTGCCACACTTTCTCTGTGTACGGGTTGTAGTAGAGCGGCTTGAGCCTCGCGAACGGCTGGAAGCACGACGCCGCGAGCTCCTGCGACATGGAGCGCGGCAGCAGCGAGATGAGCTCCTCGTAGGTCGTGCGGATGCGCACGATCTCCTCCATGCGCCTGACGAGCGCCTGCAGCGGCAGGTCTTTGTCGGACTTCTTGCCCGCCCACGGGTGCTCGTCGTACGAGGGCCACATGGTCGCGGTCAGCGTGTCAATGCTCGCTGCCCACTTCTCGCAGAGTGCGATCGACTGCTGCAGCAGGATGTTGACGTCGTGGAAGCTGCTGGTCCAGACGTCATCGAGCTGCTTGGCCTTCTCGAGGATGAACGAGTTGATGGCCGAGCCTACGAGCCCGAGCAGATGGTCCATGCGCGCCTGCGGGTATTGGTTCTCGCGTGATAGGTCGGCGCGCCATATGTCGTCGAGCGTGTTGTAGGACTCCTCGAGCACGTCCGCCATGTCCTCAATGCTCAGCGCCTCGAGGGAACTGTAGCGCTGGTGGATGTTATCGAACGCGGCGCAGAACTTCTTGGCACGCTTGGCGTTCTTCTGGTCCGCGCGCTCCCAGTACTGGAACTCGTCATTGATCGTGACGATGCTCATGAGCGCCGCCGCGTCGCCGTCACTCTTGCTACCTCCAATGGAGTCGCCTCCGCCCGAGAGCATCGTGCTCCCGAGCCCGGCGTCCAGCTCGATCAGAATGTCCTTGAGCTTCTGCGACAACTGGCTCGCGCTCGCGTCGTTCTTGAGCAGCATCGGCGCGTACACCTGGTGTACCGCCTGGTAGAGACTCTGCAGAGGGGACTGCATCACGGACGTCACCTGGATACTCGTGCTCATGTTCTCGGGTGTGAGCGGCACAGCGCGCACCTTCACGAACACGGTATCGTACTTACTGGTTTTGCCCCACTCCTGCAGCTGTGTGGACAGGACGACATCAAAGGACTGTTCTGTACCACTGCTGCTATTGTTGTTGTCGTCGTCCTTCTCGTCGCGAAGCAGTCGCGCCTGCAGCACGTTGCACTGTAGATCGTCCAGGAACGCGGCCATCGCGTCCTCGGACGCCTTCTCCCTGCTCAGCCGCAGCCGACGCCCCCACATGCACTTGAGGAGCATCGCGACATAGTTGTGGCGCTCGTCCGTGCTGAAGTCCGGATCGCTCGGATCCATCGCGTTCGCTCTGCGTCCTGTTGTGCTTCAACGAGACCGACCGCGTCTGGCTAGTGGCTGGTGGTCTGTGCGCTTGGGGCTCTGATTCGAAGTGAGCTAGCAAGCTGTAAAGCGAATACAGAGAGAGAGAGCGAAAGCGTGAGTGAAGAGCCTCCTTCCTTCCTCCATGCAGACAGACAGATTGATGGCATCTGTCGCGTCGAGTCGGATTGCACACGAAAGGTCACATGTTAGAATGTGTGGTTCACACCAAACGACTTCGAGATACAAGCAATCCGAACAAATAAAACATTTTTTTTAGAAAGGAAATTGCGAAGGTTGATTGATTGAGTTGGGAGAGGTTTGTCTGCAAAGACAAAAGAATAACAGTACAGCAATGTAGCCACTAGTCAGCAAATGGGTGTAAACGGAATCTGTTTCACATTGTTATTTGGAAAAGAGGTTAATAAACCTCTTTTTAACAAAGTGACCCCTTTGTAGTGAAAATGTGAAGGGGTGCGTGAGCGGGTGTGAGCAGCTCAATTGGGTGTGTACGGCGTGTCCGGATTCAATGGCAGAAGAAGACGCAAAGGCGATCCATGGGGACGCAGAAGAAGAAGAGAAAGCGCTCACGCAGACGCTGCTCGAGTGCACGAGGCAGCTGGAGGCGCTCTGCGGGCAGCTTGGCGTGGATGCTGGCAATCTAGCCAGCCGCCTAGGGAATGACGGCAATCAGTTTGAGCACACTGGACCTTGGGAGCGCGGCGGAAGTGATGAGGGCGAAGAAGATGAAGACGTGACTGGTTGCTCTGCTGCGCGCATGGCAGAAGAGTGCATGGAGATGCTGGCGTCCATGGAGAGCATCAGGTACTTGCCTTCTAGCTGGTTGTGCTTGACGACTCTAAAGTGACCTCAGGCTAGATGCTAATGCTGCGTTCTCTGTCTGTGCTTTTGGTTGGGCGACAGTCTTGAAGAGCGCGACGACGATGTCGATGATGCTGAGAGGGGGCAAGTTGAGCGAAGACAAATTCCCATGATGTTTGATGGTGACCGAGCGCATTCTGAATCGACTGACGCCCACGTTGCGGGTCAGACGGATGCTTCAATCCCAGAGAACCGAGAGCTTCTGGACGAGATGAACGCGCTGTCGGACGAGTTGAGCGCTTTCACATCGCTCGTGCTAGGGTCCACCGATTATTCAAGTGGCTGCGACGAGAAAACTCCACTCATAAAAAAAAAACAAGAAGAGGTTCAGTCTCACGGTGACCTGTCAGGAGCTACAATCATGGAAATCCCAGTACGCAACTCGCAAGTTGACATTGCCACTAAAGCGCAGACGCCTGTCCTGGAACCAGTTCTACCTGCTCAGTCCAATCAAGCTCTGAGCCAGATCACGGAACAAAACCCGTCATTGCTATCAAGAGCGCAGGCAAACTACCAGAAGATGCTGCGCGTAAATCCGCCCAAGCCAACTCGCATCACACGATTCAGAGGCAAACCGAAAGAACGAGGGAAACCAACACAGCAGCAGCAACATCTTCAGTCGAAAATGCGCGAGATCCTCAGCAACCCGACGCTCTGGAAGGAGTACCAAAGTAAGAGCTTTCAGCAGCACATCAAGCGCCAGCAGCAAGCGCGGCATCTGGCGGAGCAGGAAAGCCTCGAGGCTGAACAGGTAGCAGCAGCGCACTTCAAGCGAGCACAATACGCGCTCAAGCTGAAAAGAGGGTGTACAGAGCAACGAGAGTCAGCTGGTGCGCGTTCTTCCAAAGCAGTCTATGACGCATCATATCTGAGGCGGTTCTGGAAGGATCGACGAGAGTTTCTACCACCTCCGCAAGAGGTTGAGCGGCAACATGCCAGCCCACTGTCTAGTCCGAAAGGCTTGCTCTGTGGAGTGTACGTGTACGGCAAGCGTCAGCTCGGATTGGCGTATTTCACGTGCACGAGTCTGGCACAACTGGAAGAACGTGTCTGCCTGCGATTCGGTATCACTTCGATCCTGAATCTGTACCGAGAACGAGTTTCGAGCACCAAACAACCAGCTGAAACAAGGGCGACTTCTGGTCGAAAGCAGTCGAATCGAATCCGGACGTTCCAGCGCATCACGTCATTCGACCAGGTGCGGGACGGCGATCGCATCTGCGCGACCCAGGATGCGTACGAAGACATGGCGATCCTATGCGAGTGGATCAAGCACCGTCAGCAGCAAATCTACCACATGCGGCCAGGGCCACTACCCAAGCCAGCGCCAGTGGTAAGTACTATGCAAACTCCGAGTGCAAACACACTAAAAATGAGCCAAACCAGCACTCGAGGCCCAGCACTCACTGCTTCGATTCATCAAATGGAAGAGAGTGCAAGCCTTTGGGACGCCAACGGACGGTGCATGGCTGTCAAGAAGCAACTCATCGTGTAGACAGAGTCATTCAATCAGTCAGTGAAACTCACGAGCTCAGTGCCATATTACCAGTGATTACAAAACCTCTCAAACCAAAGACTGGCTTGAGATGGACGATGCTGATGCCTAGACACTGCGAACGTTCAGCTCGATGCCATTGTCATCTTCTTCTTCTTTCTTCTCTTCCGCGTTGAACCCAGTGCGCTTCGTTGGGGCGGCTGGCGAGTCAGTGTGCGAGTTGGAGTTGTTGGAGAACTCGAACGTGGTTTCTTTAGACCCGTCCTCTTTCGTGGCGACAGAAGTCGGCATCTTCCCCTTCAAGTACATGTACTCATTGTACGCCTGATGGTCAAGAAAAACAAAGACACATAAATGATGAGAGTCAATGCCAAAACGTAACGAGAAAAAAAATCACTCACCGTGAGGTACTTGCGATGTGTGACAAAGATCGCCGCCATGAGAATCAGGACGATGAACCCGACCACCGAGATCACCGCGTACACGGTGTACATCGCCTTGGTGTCCAGCACCACTTCGTTGCACGTCGCCACCGGCACACTCGACGGCTTGTCTCCACCGTAGCACGGCTTAACACTGTTATACGTGACCGACTGCTGACCAGAACTGCACGCCGTGCGGAGTTCGCTAAAGTAACTCGCTTCGCAGATCGGACATGCAAACGCAGTCTTCCACATGATGGTGGTCTTGCAACTGTCGTCGTCTCGCGAGCTTGAGGTCGGCGCAACAGTGGTGCCGGCGCGCAAATCGCAGACAAAGTCGATCTGCGTGGTCGCTGATTTTCCGTTTCGACACTTGGATCCGCCTTTGTAGTTAACCTGCACGCCACCTCCGTCTTCAAGAGTCACGATCTCCATGCGATCTCCTCCGCTCGACACTTTCCATTGCTGTAGAGGCAACAAAAGGTTAGATCAGCTCTAAAAGCTCACATAAACAATATCAATAGCATTTGATACGTACAGCTGGCGCAGCGCACTCCACTTCGCCGTATCGTCCAGTCTTCTGTGTAAAGAAGTTGCCAGCGTCTCGCGGATTAAGCATCGTTAGGTCGATCACGTACGGTCGGTCTCGCGCAGCGTCAACCAGCTCTTCGACGATCTGGCCCAACACCTGCTCCTTCCACGACTTGTCAACGGGACGGAACAGTCCCACAAACACGATGTGTGACTCATCTACTTTGATTCCTCCGCTCGGAACCACAGATGCCACGGAGAGCAATTCCTTGGAGCTGGTGATGGCAGCGTTTGAGTCTCCGAACAGGAAGCTCTCATTTCCCCATATCAGCGACTCCAGCAACGATAGATCGTAGGAAGGGAGCGACTTGTCCGTGGTCGATACGGAAGAGATCACAGAAGCTGAAGACGATGACCCTGTTGCAGTACCGGGCGAAGAAGTTGCATTCACCGTCAAAATTGCAGGCGCAGCACACGAGTTGGACCCCGCGACGCTGAACGTGTTGCCGCCACAGAGCTCACACACGTCTGCTCCAGCTGACGAAAACGTATTCGCAGGGCACTTGGTACACGACGAAACGCCATTTGTCACTTTCGCAAACGTTCCAGCGGGGCAAATGCGGCAGCCAGGAGCGTTGGTGCCCTTATCTTCATCGTCATCGATCGCTTCATACCCTGCTGGACAGAAGCCACAAGCCACGGACCCACCATCCTCTGTGCCGAGAAAGCCCAAGTATTGCAGCTTCGCATGGATCAAGCGCTCTGCAGCTGGACTCGTGGTACGCAGCACCAATGTAAACTGCTTGGTCATTCTGGTGGTCACGTTGAAGCGGATCACTTGGTTGAACGTTCCGTTTTCGCCGCCGTGGCTCAAATGGGCAATATTACCACCAATGTCGGCAAGCTCGTCGTCGTCGTCATTGTCATCGTCGTCGTTATCGTCGGACCCAGTGTTTTTATCAGCACCCTCTTTTACAGCCACAGATGCATCTCTGTCCCTAATCTCCAACTCCAGCCACGCGCGAACACCGTCGCTCTCAAACGTTGGGACGTGACTCAGCTGATACGTGACGTTGATGTACCCTGAATGTGCGAACGTCACGTTGAATGGCAGCGGAAACTGGCTCGGACGACCCCACTCACCTTCTTCTTTGGTGTGTGCAGCAAACGAAAGTCCATGGCGAGTCAGTTTCCAGCCTGCTTTCTTCGCAGTAACCGAGTCCACTACTGAGGGCCACTTGCTCCAGCCATCGCGCGTCCCGAGTCCAAACTCAATGGCATTGACAGTAACCTGACCGGCAGGGCATTGCGCACAGTCATCGTCGTCGTCACCAAGCTTTTGCCCCGCTGGACAGCGTTCGCATTTATTGTCGTCTGTGAGAACGTAACCACGTTCACAGGTGTCGCAGGGAAGATCAGCTTGGTCTTCGGGCAGCGCGATGCTCCCGTGCAGCTTTGTGTCGCATGTCTGCGGCTCGCTCCAGGAGAAAGTCGCATTGCGCTTTCCGTCCACGCAGGGGGTGAACGTCTCGACGAGGTCTTCTGAGGCGCACGCGCGCTTCTCAACGCACGAGTCGAGTCCGATCGATCCTTTCGGAGCAAACGTACCATCTGGGCACTTGTAGCACGTGAAATCCAGCTCGCTGTGGGATTTCGAGTCCGCGTACTCGTTCGCCTTGCAGAATTTGCAGATCGAGCCACCACTCATCGTCATGTCCCCACCGCACGGGTGGCAGAAAGTGTCGGCGTACGACGTGCCGACGATCTCGATCACCTTGATGAACGCCTTGTCCTCTCCCTCGTCGCCCGAGTAGTCCTTCGTGTAGTCCCAGGAAAAAGTGTGCGAGCCCGCGGCGACTTCAAAAGTGGCTTCGTTCCAGCCTTCGGTTTTCGACACCAGCGGCGTGACCGCCGTCTCATCGACTTCAAAGACCAGACCGTCGTATGGCGCCTCGGCGTCCACGCGGAACTGGTACGTGATGGAGCCAGGACGCACGAACGTCGCGCTGATTCGCAACGTGGAGAACAGCCGCGCGGCCTCGTAGCGCTCCATGATCTGCGAGTTGTCCCCCGAGGAGATCATCGCGCCATCGACCGTCGCGTTCCATGGCGCGCAGTTTGACTGCCACTTGCCCGTGTACATGTTGCGCGTCACGCAGTCTGTGTGGATCTGTGAATACGGAAATGAAGACATGTGTGATGATGGCATTCGTAGAGTCGCTTTGATAGATCTAGTAAACATAGGGGGTCACTTACGTCAATCGGCAGTGGACTCGTCCACGCGTTCGTGCGCTTCGAGTACAATTTCCCACCACCAAGCGAGTATTGGCCCTTTTCGCACTTTTCGCATCCAGAGACGGGTATGTTCCCCGAGAAGCTGTTTGGAGACACACAATAAGTACACACACATGCATCACATGGTGAGTCTTCCAGGGCTGCAGTAATATTAGTAGCAGCAGCAGCAGCACTTAATAACTCACTTTGCACCGAGGAAGTAGCCTCGCTCGCACGTTAGGTCGCATCGCAGACCATGCACTGGCGCTACATAATCACCACATTCACCCCACGAGGGCCATCCCAATTAGTACACAGCACAGCGTGCCATTTGCATAGAGCAGTACGTTCATACACACAACTTACGCTTCGCGACGACCTGACTGGCGTCCGAGCTGTTCGCGCACGTGGCTTCCACGTCCGAGTAGTAGAAGAGCGTGCGCGTGTTATCGACGCATTCACTGAAGCCGTACGAGAGCGTCGGCTCAGAAGACGCCACCACCGCAGGAGCAGAGTGTACGCTTGTGGACGGCAATGCCAGCAGCAGTGCGAGCCCCAGCGCTGGCGCCAGCAGCTTTGCGCTCATCGTTGTGCTCGATCTTCAATTGTGCCCTCGCTCGCAAAATGCGCGTCTGCGAAGAAAGCTTGTTCGCGATCTGTACGGAATCGGTCACTAATCTCAGTAATTTCACCTCATGTTATAGACTTTAAAAATGTCCAGGGCTGAAATAAAGAGACAATAATTATTGACATCCTGGTTATAAGAACAGATAGATGGAGAACAACCCGAACCGCGAGTCGAAGCTGAACCGGTTCTGTGTCAAACAAACCATCGAGACGGATGAACCATACCACTTGAGAACGCGTGCATACAGGTTCACTGTCAATATGAAGAGCAACTCACTGGTGTGGTCATGGCAACGCTGGTGTTCGATCGTCGCGTCTATCTATCTATATGCTGGTTGTGCATCACACATGCACAATTCGCGTTAGAGGCAGGGAACGAAAGTGGAAGCCAAGATACTGATCAGAGGTGCTTGCCACGCAATGAGTTGAGGGAAGTGAGCACGTCGCGCTCGCGGTAGCGCCGGTGCCAGCTCCCTTCAGCACAAGACTGCAAATCAGAAGCAACAGGGTACATGAATGCTAGACACAACTAGGAATGTCACGGGAGTCAGCGCTTTTGCATGCGCCTGGACTGCTCGTAGAGTGGAGAACCCAGACGCGATGGTCGCCTGGGTACTTAAGTACATGGAAATGACGCGTTCGGTTCCTCAACCCAATGTCCAATGAAAGAAGGCTAGCCCTCACTTCCCAGCAGAATCAGAGTGAGCGGAGCTTGAG
>JALBZB010000310.1:0-33422 GCA_038050625.1 Pythium sp. MPC-2022a
GCCCTGTGGTCATCGACAATGACGACCGCGAGTGGTACGACGACGACCGCTTCCACTTGGATGCGGAGGACAGCAGTGACACTGCTTCCACCACGTCAACCGACCCCAGTGACATGGTCTCTTCATCGACCGATCGCAACTCTGTGGACAGTATGACAGCCCAGCTCCACTCGGACGATCCAGAGCAGTGGTCGATTGCGCTCGAGACACTCGGTCACCTTGTAGCCCCCACTGCCCAACACGAGTACATGTACGTGGACCAAGACTTACATGCCCAAAGCAACGCCAAGAAGGAGAAGAAAAAGAAGCGCAAACACCGGGAGACGCTTGAGCAAAAAGTGCGCCAGGATATCGAGAACCACCTAAGCTACAATCTTCGCCTGGCCAAGGACAAGTACAAGCCCGAAGAGCTCCCGCTGGCGAGCAAGGTGCGCGACTACAAACTCGAGTACGATCCGTCGAGAACCTTCTCAGATCAGCCGCTCGCGCCGATCATCGAAGCCGAGAAGAACACCAAGCGCGTAGAGTACATCCGGCAGAAGGGTCTGATGGAGCCCGAGCAGGACCTCTTGGCACTCAACATGATCGTGCAGGTGGCCGCGAAGCGCATGAACTGCCCCGTGGGATTCATTTCCGTGATCGACGATACCAAACTGCACGCCGTGGCCACGTTCCCGCAGATGAAGTTGCCCACCATCAGCAAACACGACGTGATGTGCGCGCACACGCTCTTCGAAGAGAAGCCGTTGGTCGTGAACCCACTGCGTGACATGCGCTTCCGCTTCCGCGAGGTGCAGGTGCCGTCGATGATAGAGACGAGGTTCTACGCGGGTTTTCCGATCCGAGGACCCGATGGCTTGGTGTTTGCGCAGCTCTGCACGGTCGACGACGTTGCGCACAACCACATCACTGCCAAGGAGTACGCGTCAATGGAGGCTCTCGCGGAGCTGGCCGCCAGTGTCATCGCGCAGAAGACTGGCTAGCAGACCTCGCCCATTGAAAAAAGAAGATTCTTCTCGACTACCACTTTTGTTTTAAACGATGGGGTCTAGGCTGCCTGGTTTAAGCTTATATCAAAATCCAATAAAAGCTCTAATGTAATCAACATTTGGATCCACTCGCTGTACTCCGGAAATGGACAATGGCTACCACGGCTCAGGAATGCCTGGGAATAGGCCCAGGGCTATTCCGATGGAGGTCAAAGACTGCCGTACCACTGCACGCCTGGTTTTTCATCCACTCCAACACGCATGGGCGGTGTAATCGGCCACGCACTCGCTCGACTCACTGATGAGCCAAATTAACAAAAGTTCTTCGGTCTCAACAAAGAACTCAACGATTTCAAGAGCGTTGATTTGGGTTGGCAGCGCTCTCGAGCTCCACCTATGAGCATAACCAGTTGGGTCATTAGACGCACACACGTACAAATGTTCAAGGTGCACATGGAGAACTCGGAGCTGCTGCTGTCGCGCCGACGCGAACGAATGGCTACAAGAAGTAGCTACTAGAGCTCAATGCAAATAGTTGTATACCTACATTTATTTAGCCTATATTAGAGCTCTGATTTAATAGCAACTCACAATCTATTTTTTTAGCATTTTTTTATCAAGTGATGGGTAACCCGCAAACAATTGTGACTGACTTTCACATATAATTTACTTGATAAAATTCGAAATGTGACTCTCCAAAACAATCTCTAAAATGAGGGTTACGCTGCTTTGAAGGAATGTGTTTGGGTGAGCCAAATTTCGAATTTTATCAAGTAAATTCTATGTAAAGGTCAACCAAAATTGTTTGTCGATCTACCAGAACCCAGAGTGATTGTAATTAAATTGGGTTCATCCAAAGCGATTAGGAACTATTTTAGGGTTTCTAGGACTCTAAAATAGGATAGAGATCAACAAGAGGTCGGAAGACCCACGGAGATTTAAGCCACCAGGACCCACCACACCACCCGGAGGTGATATGAAAGTACAAGTGACTTTGTAGCTAACCCGGAGGCCGGATCCTGTACCCCTCATTACACTATGGGGCTTTTTCGGCAATGGGGCCTCTCACACGATAGAGGGCCAGGACACTATTTCAATACCCCAGTTGCTCGTCCGTTTTTATTGCCTGTTCTCCGGTCAATTTGGATCGACAGGTATCGATCCAGAGACCTCCCGGTCGGAAGACCCATGGAGAAAACACGATGGTTGCCACCAACAATGACGGTGAGGTGCTCAAGCCCCTCTGGCGCGCGGTCAGCAACAGCGACGCGCAGCGCGTGGAGCAACTATGCCGTCGGCACATTGAACCAGATGGTTGCGTGCGCCGTGCCCCCACAGCCAACGCGCGTGTGGATGCTCGCCATGAAACAGACCTGCCGCGCGCCAAGGAGCACTTGCTGCACGTAGCGGTCTTGGGAGGCGACGCCGCCATTCTGACGTTGCTATTCGAGAATGGCGATCTTCCCGTTGACGCCCCCGCAGTCGCTCGTCATGGACCGTACCACGGGCACACGCCGCTGGCGCTCACTGTGCCCATAAACGACGTCCGCATGGTGGAGATACTGTCGGTGCACTGCGCTCAGGTCAATTTAGGCCACCGATGGAAGCCGCTCACGGTCGCAGTGGTGCACGGCTGCGTCGATGTAGTTCGTATTCTGCTCGATCATAGAGCAGATACAGAGATCCCTGGCGGCCGGCGAGGTGACCTCCCACTGGTGTACGCAGTCCGATGCAATGAGGAGAATACGGAGATCCTCCGAATGCTGCTGGAGCACGGAGCGCAGGCTGATGCTCTCAACGGGAGGTGCAAGTCTGCGCTCTACATGGCTGTTTCGTTGTCCAATCTTGAAGCTATCGCGGTTCTCGTAGCGAACGGTGCCGATGTGAACGCGAGAGACGCCCTGGACCGCATGGCGATGCTCGGCGCTGCAGATAATGGCGCAATCAAAATACTGATCGCGGAAGGCGCCGACGTGGACACCGCCGACAGAAAGGGCAAGACGGCGCTGCACCGTGCGGCTCTGTTCGCTGATACGCGGACACTCGCTACGTTGCTTGCGCACGGTGCGTCAGCATCAGTTCAGGACGAGCACGGACTGACGCCTTTGTGCTATGCAGCGCGGTATGGAAAACTTGATGCAGTGCGCGCTCTACTCGACGCAGAAGGGGTGTGTCAAGACCTCGTTGGTCCATGCGGCTTGCTCCATAGTGTTTTAGACGAAGTTGTGACCCAGGATTGAGAGGAGGTTGTCGTCCTGATACTCGAGAAGATGAAAGGTGCGGATGGCGGTCGAGCAAACCTGGACCTAGCGTTCTACAAAGCGTTGCTCACCGCCGCGCGAGGTTGCAAATGGACGATCGCAAGGCTTCTGGTCCAAGCAAGTTCGTCTCTTGAGACTCGAGATGCCGACGGGAAGACGCTGTTGTCCCATGCGGTCGAGTGTGGAGACATCGTGTTCGTTAAACTCCTGTTGGAGTGCGGGACAGCAGAGTTTGATGGAGGGACGTTGCTGCAACTCACGACGGAACGGGAGCTTGGCCGGAGAGACTAAGGGCAGCCTGGTTGCTGAATGGAGGAGGACGCAACCTCCCCATTTCCAGAGCTTGATACATATGTTGGATGCCATCTGCAGAGGCTGCTGTTGTTCGTCGCAGCGACGAACTACTGAAAATGGCGCATCTGCTGTCAGAAGTGCACATCGTGCGTGAGATAATAACTCCACAGGATAAATTGCTACTGTAACGTCGGTGGCTAAGCGACACATGACACCATCGATACGTACACACGTTTCCAGCGACACACTTGTGTGCAATGGTAGCTGCCTGTAATACCACTTCCAAGGGCATGGGATGCCGTGCTGCTCTACATACTTCCGGACGCGGGGTCCATTTCCAATGAGATGCTACTTTCGCCAAGGAATCCGGACCCCATTCAGACCAAGCGGAGGGAGCGCTCTAAAGGGTACTTTGCTCATAGAAATAGCTGGCACGTGCGAAGGATCAATCATTGATGCGGTGGGTTGTCGAGAGCACGAGAGCCATATAAATTGTTTGTTGATTAGTAGGGATATTTTCGGATGCCATCACTGCATCCCTGGCGGATGGATTGCTCGTAGGTACTCCTGTGGTCGTCTAAGAAAGATCAGAGTCTATATACTCCAGAGAAGCGTTATTGATGATCGCACAAGTCAGATCCTGATCAAACTGTACGATACAGTTCAGTTCGCACAAACATCGGCGGATGACGCTGTACAGAGTGGACACTTGGTATTGCTTGAGGGACAGCCGCATCGCTGATCGCAGTGATCGTGTGATGGTACAGGTCAACCAGATGCAAGACGACAACGCGCAGAGTCAACGCTGTCGTAGTGATTGCCACCCCTTTACGACGACTCACGGGACCTTACACCAATCTCCGTCGCTCTGCACACCGCGAGGAATCATTGAAGCGACAACTGTATCCGCTCCTTTGTGTTCATCGCTCACGTGGCCAAGAGTGAGTCAGAACCTGGTCAGGTGGGCGTATCGGTCCATTACAGTGTACGGGGAGCCGCGGAGAAGCCAACACATTCGGTTTGACTGGAGGCCGAGGTGCCGGAATCGTTGAAGCGCGAGAAGCGAATGTGTGGACACCAGAGAGTAACCAGAATAGTCAGCCCCTCGCAGTCCTGGTTTCATAAAGTACCGACCACCCGAGCGCCAATCGCGCAGTCATCTCGAAGGCACCGCGCGATGAGCAATCTCCAGGGACGCAATGTGCGGCTGGGGCGCCAGGAAGCCTAATGCGTCAATGATAATGACCCAGCGAAGTCAGCGGATCAATTGCTACTAGTAGGCTGGCGGGACTCCTACCCTATGCTTTCCTCACCAGCTTCTTCTCATTCAAAGCCGCGATTTTCACGACAGTGTTTCAACATGGCTACGAAGTCACCTATTACCTGTGCTTCTGACGAAATGAGGTTTCAAGCTTGCTCCTTCTCAACCTCGATTTCACTGGTTGGTGATATTAGTTTGTTTGAATGTTGGGTCTATTTGAAGTAATTTCATATATGTCTGCCAGCTGGAGTAATAATTTTGCGACTGCGTTTACTCACCACGATTACTCCATCGAAAACGGTCGGATAATCCCATCTGGCGGTGAATGGCTCGTCTTTTTCTGGCTTGGCTCGTGCGCGTTTGAAGCCCCACTCGACACTGGAGGATCACTCGACACTTTGTCATGAAGAAGACCGCGGCGCGACAATCGCCAGCTTCTACTGTTACACCCTGACTGACGCATTGCGTCAGTCGCTCACTCGTTCAGCGCGTTGTTGCTCACAGTCAATCGATTCTGCTGGCAATTGGATGGATGGAGCCACCCACACCATGGGTCCAACGTAATGTAGTTCATAGGGCAGCCTACCGAGTCATCCTGATTTGAATGTGCCGCATGTGGATGGACATTGAGACCGCAGCTTACTTTTCCTTCGCTCCTGTGCGGACGGCTCCTCGTTTTTTCCCTCCAGCTCCTCAGAACTCACAAGGAATCACGTGTTGCAAACGATTGTCTGTTGTCTTCAGAGGCAATCTATTCTGTAGCAACAACAGCGGTTCTGGTTCCTCGCTTGCTTTCGCTCGTCTTTGGAAAAACAGAAACAGATGTGACAGCCATCCATGTGGACTGAACTCACTGACAGATAGCTGCCATATTCCAGAACTCGATGCGTTGACGTCGACCAAAAACCCCCAAACTACCACAAATTTTAACAAAAACCGCGTCGTAAAGTCAGCATAAATTGCCAAAAGGGGACTCAAACCGCGTCGGGTTTGGGAATCCCAGCTGGGAGAATTTGGCCACTTTCCTCAGCCCTGATGCGCATCAACGCATCAAGAGCTCCTCTATGTGCTGCAGGCGGATCCGAACGAACGCCTTCTGAATGACTACGAACTGAGCTGAGTGAGCATGATAAGGAGTCCAGCTGGCCATTCGCCCCCTTGCGGTCGCACTGTGGGCCGGAGACACACAACACTTGGTGTTGCTGTCTGAAGACAGTTTGCCCAGCTGCTAGGCTCTTCTGCTGTTTTTCCACAAGGTCTGTCTCGGCATCTGAGCTCATTCACAACTCAATTTGCTGTTCACTCGAGAGGCTGACGTCGACACTCGCTATCCGCCCATATCCATCCGCTCCCGCCTTTTAATCTCAAACAGTAACAGACCATGAGCGTGCGGGTGAGTGACCGGAATCGCTCGACTGATGCGAGCGTCAAGGGCCCGAGCGGCCTCTTCATCGCCAACCACGCCGGCAACGAGCAGCTCGTGTTCACGGACCAGGAGATCTGCGACGACATCATCGCCACGATCCCCAAGTTGCACGCCGCCGTGCAGCGCGACACGTTCGGCAAGCGATGGAAGCAGAAGCCGCGCAAAGAGGGCGTCGAGTTCTACGAGATGAGTGCTACCAGCGCGTCTGAGGACCCCGAGGACGACCTTGACATCGTGCACGCAGTGGTGGCCAAGACCGAGCTCAAGTGCCACCTGAATGAGGTGCTCAATGTGCTCATCAACCTCGAGTCGGACGAATACGAAGCCACGATGAAGGCGCTCAACGGTAAGAAATTCAAGCGCGGCGACGTGCTCTTCCAGCAGAAGTGCATGTTCACGCCGACCAACCCTCCCAAGCGCGGAAACGGGAAAGTGGAGGCTCTCCCGGAGCAACAACAGGGTCTCATTGCCGTCAAGATGGCGACGCTACGTCCCAAGCACACGATCACGCTCAAGACCAAGCACAAGCGCACGCAGAAGCTCTGCTTCTCCACGTTCACGCACCAGTACCCGAGCAAGGACCGCGCGGTACACATCATGAAGACACTGCCCAAGCCCGTGCACGACCAGGTCGTGCCTGTGGAAGACCGATCGTGCCTGCGCCGCGAGCTCGATCACTTGGCTGTCGGGTACGATATCCAGTCGACGCACCGCAGCGGTGGCAGCATCAACCAAACAACCCGGCTATTTGCCTACGGGTACACGTCCGCGACGATGCCCGCCTCGTTCGGGAAGCTCACGGCCAAGCACCTCCACTCCATGGACTCGACGGATATCGCGCGCCGCCGCGAGGTGATCATGAACCCCGAGGCGAAGTATGTCCTAAACCTGCTGACGGAGTCGCTCGTGCAGTTCGAGCGCGTGATCCGTCGCCGGCGCTTCGGCTTCCAAAGCTTCATCTACTTCCCGAAGGAATACGAGAACCCGGAGGTGCTCAAGGCGTGCTCAATCTGCCACAAGGGTTTCAGCTTCTTCCGCCGTGACTTCTTCTGCCAGCTGTGCGGCCACATGTGCTGCAACGACTGCTCGCAGTTGTACGAGGTGGAGGCACGCATCGGCGAGATCCGCAAGAACCGCGCGTGCCTGCAGTGCGTTTTCCGTGTGGACTCGTGCACGTTCGACGATGAGGACCTGCTGCCGGCGCTCGGCCCAATTGTGGTGGACATTGACGATGAGGAGTGGTTCAACGACGACCTCTTCCACTTGAACATCAGCTACGACGACGATGACGACACGCTCTCGGTTGCGTCCGACAGCAGCGACCTGGACGACCTGACCGATCAGCTGATCTCGGCCGACCCGGCGCAGCGGTCCTTCGCGCTCGAGACGCTCAGCCGCATCATCAGCCCCACGTCCAAGCAGGAGTACCAGTTCGTGGACCCCGAGGCCGCGAAGAAGGCCGAGATGGCACAGAAGAAGACATCGAAAAAGCAGAAGGTGATGCAGAACGTCGAGAACCACCTGAGCCAGAGCCTGCGCGTGATAAAGGATCAGTACAAGGCCGACGACTTCGTGGTCTCGGACCGCGAGCGCGACTACAAGTATGAGTACAACCCGGCGCTAACGGTGAACGCGCACCACCCACTGCCGCCCATGCCGGCGCCGGAGAAAGAGCAACGGCGACTGCAGTACATCCAGGACTCGGGCGTGCTGGACGCGTCCTACGACGGCAGCGCGCTGGACCTGATCGCGCAAGTGGCGGCGAAGCGCCTCAACTGCCCGATCGGCTTTGTGTCGGTCGTGGACCAGGACAATTTCCACGCGATCGGCAAGTACCAGCTGCCTGAGGTCGCGTACACGTGTCCGCGTAACGAGAACATGTGCATCCACACGGTCTACGCCGAGAAGCCACTGATCGTGAAGAACCCGCAGCGCGACATGCGCTTCGCGCAGCTCTCGACCGTGCAGGACCTCGGCGTGAAGTTCTACGCTGGCTTCCCCGTGCACGCGCCGGATGGCTCTGTCGTGGCGTCCCTGTGCGCGGCTGACTCGGTGGCGCACAACAACCTCACGGCCAAGGAGTACGCGACCATGGAGGCGCTGGCCAAGCTCGCGTCCGAGCTTGTGGTGCCAAAGTCTAGAGGTATTCTTGCATAGAGAGTGAGTGTATATTGTATGAGAGCGAACGATGTATGAACAGGGCACACTGCTATATTAACGTCATTCGAATGCAAGAGTGGCGAAAAGACGAAAGGTTCCTAGATTCCCCAAGACAAACTCCTTGTACTCCCAGAGACTTTTAAACGGGATCAAGTGCTCGTGATCTGGGCCAATAACACATTAGCTCTCGTACTGGCAATAATGACTGGAGTTTCTAGTTGTCGACATCTCTGGAACTGCATTCCACCAGAGAACGAAGTAGATTCTGATTGAAATTAGGAATGCGATCACTGTGCATCAGCAAAAGAACACAAGTGGAGGATTTGCAGATAATGGATTCTCGGACCGACTACCGACCAATCGACACGTGAATTCGCTGAAGTGCGTCCGCGGTCACAAAGCTGCAGGATGGTGATGGATACCGATACGCCGTCGCTGATGTGACTTGGTCTCAAGCGACGATCGGATCTCTGTGGAAGTGATCGACTGGCTTTCCGAGTGGCTTCCGCAAGCAGGTGAACCGCGCTGATATCTTGAGATCATCCGCTGGCTCGCAAGAACTCACAAACTCTCGGTAGTACTAGTACTGTAGTTGGTGTCCCAAGCATATCTTCATCCTTCCAGACGCAAAAAGGTACTGCTGTGAAACTCAATTCTTATGAAAAACTGTTGTTGGAATTGGTTTTTGGGTGCAGAAATTGGTTCTGGAGAAAAAAATTCTTCCATTTCAGAGACTGACACTCTACAAGGATTCATATTTACTATCGACTGAGAGGAGCTACTGTAGTTTCTCTCATACACACACACAAGGCGAGGCCACATTAGCAGTGGTTTGCGTACGGGTTTGGGCTGCTGTTGGCGTGCATCAACACGCCTTGGCTCCTCTTGGAGCTGTACGAGTACTGCTGCTGGCGCTTGGGCACGATCAGCTCGGACGCGAGCTTGGCCAGCGCCTCCATGGTCGCGTAGTCCTTGGTCGAGATGTTGTTGTGCGGCACCGCGTCGGCCGTGCACAGCGACGCCACGACCGCGCCGTCGGGTCCGCACACTGGAAAGCCGGCATAGAACTTGACGCCGAGGTCCTGCACGCAGGGCATCTGGCTGTAGCGCATGTCGCGCTGCGGGTTCTTGAGCACTAGCGGTTTCTCGCCGTACACCTGGTGGATGCACACATTGTTGGTGCGCGGCAGGTTCAGCGCCTCGTCCGGGAGGTTGTACGAGCCGATGGCGTGGAACTCGTCCTGGTCCACCACGGACACGAAGCCGATGGGGCAGTTCATGCGCTTGGCAGCCACCTCGGCGATCAGGTTGAGCGCTGTGCGGTCAAACGTGGGGTCGAGCACGCCGGACTCGGCGATGAATTGCAGGCGCTTGGTCTCCTTCTCCTTCACCGGCATGGGCGGCAGCGGCTGCTCAGGCGAGCGCGTCTTGCTCGAGTCGAACTCGAGCGTGTAGTCGCGCTCCTCGTCCGCCACAACAAAGTCCTCGGGTCTATACTGGTCCTTGACGAGGCGCAGGCTCTGGCTCAGGTGGTTCTCGACGTCTTCGAGCACCTTTTGCTTCTTGGACTGCTTCTTGCTCTTGCTCCTGCGCGCCTTCTTCTTCTGCAGGTACGTCTTCTCGGCCACCGGGTCCACGAAGTCGTACTGCTGGCTGTTGCTCTGGCTCGTGTCCACCAATTGGCCCAAAAAGTCGAGCGCCATCGACCGCAGCGTCTCGTCCTCCGAGTAGAGCTGGTCGTGGATGTCGTCGAGTGAGCTCGTGTCCGAGCCCGTCACAGACGTCGTGTCGGTCTCGGTGTCCTCGTCGATGTCGGCCAAGTAGAAGCGGTCGTCGTCAAACCAGAGCGCGTCGTCGATGGCGACGACCGTGGGGCCGAGCGCCTTGACGAGCTCCTCGTCCTCGAAGGTGCACGAGTCGACGCGCACGACGCACTTGATACACGAGCGGTTCTTGCGGATCTCGCCGATGCACGCCTCTACCTCGTACAACTGCGAGCAGTCGTTGCAGCACATGTGGCCACACAGCTGGCAGAAGAAGTCGCGGCGGAAGAAGCTGAAGTTCTTATGGCAAATTGAGCACGACTTCTCGAGCATCGGGTCGTCGTACCCGGGCGGGAAGTAGATGAAGCTTTGGAAGCCAAAGCGCCGGCGACGGATCACGCGCTCGAACTGGCGCAGCGACTTGGTTAGCAGGCTGATCACGTTCTTCGCCTCGGGGTTCATGATCGCCTCGCGGCGGCGCGCCAGGTCCGCAGCGTTGATGGACGTGAGCTGCTTGCTGCGGCCCGTCACGCCGAACGAAGACGGCGGTGTCGTCGACGCGTACCCGTGCGCGAAGACCCGCGTCGTGTGGTTGATGCTGCCGCCGCCGCGATGCGTGGATTGGATATTGAAGCCCACAGCGATGTGGTCCAGTTCGCGCCGCAGACACGAGCGCTCAGTCGCTGGGACGAGTTGGTCGTGCGCGTCCTTGGGCAGCGTCTTGATGATGTGCACCGCGCGGTCCTTGCCCGGGTACTGCTGCGTGAGCGTGGAGAAGACGAGCTTTTGTGTGCGCTTGTGCTTGGTCTTGAGCTTGAGGCGCAGCTTGGGCCGCAGTGTCGCGACTTTGACTGCCACGAGGCCGTGCTCGGGGCTGTTGTCCGGGTCCGCGTCGGGCTTGGTGATGTCAAGCGCCTGCGCGCGGTTCTGCGCGCTGAACACGCGACGCTGGGCGAAGAGGCAGTCGCCGCGCTTGAACTTCTTGCCGCAGAGCGCTTGCATCGTGGTCTGATACTCGCTCGAGTCGTCTGTGATGAGCACGTTGAGCACCTCGTTCAGGTGGCACTTGAGCTCGACCTTGGCCACCACAGCGTGCACGATATCGAGGTCCTCGTCGCCGCCCCCAGCCGCACCGCCACCGTGCGCCGTGTCCAGCTCGAAGAGGTCTACGCCGTGCTTGCGGTGTTTCTGCTTCCAGCGTCTCCCGTACGTGTCGCGCTCCACCGCGTCGTGTAACTTGGGGATCGTCGCCATGATGTCGTCGCAGATCTCTTGGTCCGAGACCACGAGGCGCTCGCGGCCGCTCGGCGCCGTGACCACGAGCCCGCCGGGGCCGGCGTCGGTTGCCTTGATCCGGGTACTGAGGCTGCTCATGAAGAAGGCGCCTGGCGTAGCTGATAAATATGTGCCGCTGGGCTTTTTAGTCGCGAGCGCTTGTGGGCGAATTGTGGAGTGACGAATAGAATCAGCGGGCGCTCTGACTGTCAGTCAGTCTGCATGCTCGTGGGACCCTCGGCCTCAAGGACTTCAAGGAGCCGTTGGGCGTAAGCAAGCGCGCGAGGGATCATTGGAAAGGGTGAAAGGGAGTGGCACGGTCTCCTGCAGCTGGTGGCGTGCGCCAGAGGGCAGACCCCAGACAGAGGGCAATAGCATTGCGTTAGCTACCGTCAGCCACATTTCTTTCAAATGCAACAACAGTGTTCTGAGGCGTCCGTCCGTCCATCCACCACTTGTCAAGCTGATGGGAAAGGCTGTGCGGGAGTGCGTCCACTTCGCTTCACATGTCAAGCAAGTCGCCTGAGTGTACTGTATGTAGGAGTTCAAACAGACAGACAGACAGACAGGTCCTTTGAGGCGAGGGTGGTCTTGAGTCGACTCAGAACTCTCTCACTCCACGGCTTTGAATGAGGAGTCATTAAGGGTCACTGGAGATCAAAGCAAAGGTGCGGCATGTGAGGTTGGTGGGTGCGCTGCCAGCATCGCAAGCCTCTCTGGATCGCGTGTTTATTGAGCGCGCTCGGCCCCCAGCCATCATCAGCTGCACCAGAGATCAAACACTTTCTTTTCCCCAGAAAGCAACCAGGTCATCCTGGTCCATGTTCACGGGGCATCCAGAGCCCAACGACAACGCGACGATACTCCAAGTGATCTCTTCGCCCCCATCCCCCAAGAGATCAGATGCAGGCGCCAATGGTCGCTATTTGAGTTTTACCTCATTTGAAACTAGTTTGTACTGTAAGTGAATTAGTTTACCTCAATTTCGAAGGAGGGCGGAATTCAATGGTAGAAGTGAGCCTAGTGATTCCGTTCTCTGTCTTAATAGGTATTCATTATACCAGAGAACGGAATCGTCAGGTTACTTTGTACCACTGAATTCCACCCTCCCATAAACCCATTAGAGGACTTAGCTGCATATACCTTTTTATATATGCTAATTCATATATATCTACGTGTAGTATATTTTTATTATCATATTTATTTGAAAATTTAGAATATTCTACATGAGGTAAAATATAAACGAGACAGATCGCATTCATTTACATCAGCATGCGTATTTAAAGGCAGTCGTTTTTAAATAGTGCGACTGTGGTTTACTGTCAAATCTCATTTACACTTTCATGACCTGATTAAGTACGCAATTTCGTATGTATCTCCCATTTCCCCCCGTCTAAAACCATCAAGAAATCAGATACAGTACAGTATTATCTCACATACATTCTCTTTGTGCCGCGGATCGACATTCGACGTCCACTTTTGCCTCCACGCCTTCTATCCGATACTTATGGGCGTCAGCTTCTCGTCCGGCATGCGCTGCTCTCTAATCGACCGAGCGGATGAATGTCGTGAATCAAGGCCAAGTTCCAATTGCCTTGGGTTGCAATGTTCTCCTTACCGGTAGTAAGCAGGAGCTCTGAGGGATAGTCCAACAGTAAGATTAAGATGTCGCTAAAACATTAGGGCTTCTCCGAGAGGGTTCCTAAAGACCGAACGAGTTGAACCGAATTCCTTTACCCAGTAAAATAGCGCCTCACTACTGTGAGTTTGCTGCTGCCACCCGCGATGAGTGCGCTGAACTTGATCGGGAGTAGATTGCAGATTGTAGGCTTGCATCTGAATGTAACGGATTCCCAGTATTGCAGTCCGGTATCCTGGAATACTGTTCAGTGTACCTACCGCCACCTGGTTCGGTCAGACTTTGAAGCGGACCAGGCAGGCGGCGATCCACGCTCGATCTGAGTTCGAATCGCTGAAGAACGCAAGAGTGATCATTTGCCAGCAACACATGACTTTCTCGTAATGGTTCTCAGGTGGTGTGTATCTCGGTTGATAAATGTTGAGCGCATGCGTTCTCTGCTGGTTTTAATATATGTGTGAGTGTCTCCACTTATTTTGTGTGCTGATGTTATGCATTCGAACGCAACACACAGCAAAAGTAACACCAAGTGCTTCACTCTCAAGCCACCAGTTGGTTTTTGTGGCTGTTTGAAGTGGTTCAGACAGAACGGCGAGCGAACTGACTGACGGACACAAAAGCGATGATGTCCTGACAACTGACTTTCAGAGAATGAGATGGACGGACGTGTCGGTGCTGCGCAGCACCTTTACACGTAGAGCTGCTGGTGTTGAAGTCGCGCTCTCAACGTGGCGGAGAGCCCAAAACTCATCGGATTCCTTCCTGCACGTCGCTCCTTAGCAACCAGGCCTGGCCAGAGCGGTGTTCTTATTAGAGACCTGCAAGGAAGACGGCAACATGATTCACGCCACGCCATGCTCGGCAATGAAGGCAGCGTCAGTGCAATCGGAGTCCTGTTGGCAGGTGGTCTCAATGTGAGGAGCGTCGAGTGAATCTCAATGATGATAAACACACACAAAATCATATATTAGACGAAGCAAACCACAAGTCAACCCCGTCGTCCTTCCGTTTTGGATCTACTTTCTGAACGCACCACCAGCAGCATCCTCAGCATTCTCAGCGTCCGGTGCTGCTTCCCGATTGCTGAACCACGAACGTGACACACGAGGACAGGCCCAGAGGAGAGGAGACGACCGTCCACCGCGTCACTTTTGACTCGCAACATGCACGTCGGATCTCATTCTTCTCCCTCCGACCCACTAGCTTCCTTCCATTCAAGTTCTACTTGCTGTACCTACTTACCTGTCTACTGCCTTGGCAGCGCGGAGAAGAGCTCGGAGACCACCTTGGCCATCGCCACCATGCGCGCGTACTGGCGGTTCGTGATGCACTTCTTGGGCTCCTTGTCCATCACCACGAGCGACGCGACGATGCCGCCGCCCAGTGACGGCGGCGCCTCAATGGGGAAGCTCGCGTAGAAGCGAAAGCCCGCGCGCGCGACGCAGAAGAACTCGCGGAAGCGGATGTCGTGCACAGCGTTGCGCACCACGAACGGCTGATCCGTCGTGAGCGCGTAGGCGCACATGGTCTCGCGCCGCGGCAGCTTCACGTGCGCCATGTTGCTGTGCGCCACCGCGTGCTGCATGTCCTTGGTCACCACCGAGAGGTACGCGCTGCGGCACTCCATGATCTTCGCCGCGATCTCGCACACGATGTTGAACGCGTCGTTCTTGAACGACGGCTGCAGGAAGCCGATCTGCACGATCGCGTCGCGCCGGATCTGCTCGTTGTCCACAGCCGGTGGCACCTCGGGCATCTGCAGCCCCTCCTCGAACGCCAGCAGGTAGTCGCGGCGATTGTCCGCCTCGGCCACGACGCAGTTAGCCACGCTCAGGCGCGCGGCTTTCGCGAGTGTCCGCCGCACGATGCCGTCGAAGACCGCGTAGCTGACGCTCACAGAGGAGGAGGATGGACCCACAAAGCTGTCGTTGCCGCCGCGAGTGCGGTTGTCTGCGATTAGGCGACTCACGCCCAGGGCCTCGAGTGCCTGCGACTGCTTGGACGGGTCGGCTGAGAAGAGGTACTCGATCACCTTTTGGTCCGTGTCGGAGGAAGAGGACGTGTCGCGGCCCCGAGCTCCCGAGCCGCGCTGCGCCGCAATCTGAAGCTGGTGGAACGACGGCAGCGCCGCCATCTCTGCGACCACGGGCGCGCCGAGCAGGTCCAAGTCTAGGTCGTCGAACATGCAGCGGTCCGTGAGCTCGACGCACATTTTGCAGACGCGGTTCTCTCGCACCGCCCCGGGTTTGGGCTCGACCTCCAGGACGTCCGAGCATGTGTTGCAGGCACGGAAGCCGCACATCTGGCAGTGGTGGTCGCCGCGCAGCACGTTGAGCGACTTCTCGCACACCTTGCACTTCTTGACGGCGCGCGCGGCCGGGAGCTTGCTGCTGGAATAAATAAACGACTGGAAGCCGAGCCGCCGCCGCCGGATGACGCCCTGCAGCGCCGCCATGGACTTGGCGAGCCCCACGACGAAGTTCATGGGCTTGTCCATGCCACCGCCACTGCCGCCGCCGCCGCCGATGCCACTCTTCTTGCTGAGCGGGCCGGACTCGTCGTCGACGCTGCAGGACGCGTAGAAGAATATGCGTGTCTTGCCCGGGCCACCGTACTCGGCGTGCGTGCACGCGACGATCTCCTTGGCGCCGCCCAGCACCGAGCTCTTGGAGAGCCGGTCGTGGAACTCCTTGGGCAGCGACTTGGTCACGCGCGTGACGGTGCGCGCCTCGATGTCGCGCAGCCGGTAGTCCGTAAAGTTGAACTCGACGTCCTTGGCGAGGCTGTTGGCGAACGTGGCCGTCTTGACCAGCACTTTGGTATGCGCCTCCTCGTGCTCGAAGCGGTGCAGGATCGCGCCTTTCCGGAACTTCTTGCCGAAGAGCCCGCGCATCGACGCCTCGAATGTGGCCACGTCGTCCGCCACGAGCGCGTTGAACACCTCGTTCAAGTGGCACTTGAGCTCGAGCTTGACCACGACGGCGTACTCGGCCGCACTGGCGCCGCCGCTGGAGCTCTCGAAGAGCTCGATCGCCTCGTCCTTCTCGACGCGCTGGCGCCACGGCGCCGCCTGCACGCCGCGCGCCATGACGCTCTGCAGCACGGGCAACGGCGCCAACACATCCTGCAGCAGCAGGTCGTTAGAGAGGTAGAGCTTCTTCTGGTTGCCCAGCTGCACGAGCAGCCCGTCCTGGTCAGTACTCATGGCGGGGGTTGACGCAGCGGACTGACTGACCTGAGAGCGTAAGCGAGTGAGTGAGTGCGAGTGTGTGGAGCGGAAGCAAGGGTTTAGCGCAACAGTGGAGAGAGAGAGAGAGAGCGTATGATGGATGCAGGCGCTGCGGCTGACGCCGACGCGAGCGCGAGCGCGAGTGCAATAGAGCGCGCGACAAGATGAACGGCTTGGTCCACTGTGCCGGTTGTACCGCCGACCAGCGGATCAGGTCATCAGGAGCACTGGCACGTAACCTCTCAGTATGTATTTTCAAAGGCAAAATTAAATTGCAAGCAATCGGAAAGTTAATTAGTTTTCGAAACATTTTAGGGAGTGTATAGGTTTGAGGAGGTGTAGGTGGACCGTGTGAAACGCTGCGAACCACATCGCCAGGTGAACCGTCGTGCATCAGAAAGGGGAAGCGCCAATCAGCACGGCCGCGCGAGTTTTCTCAACCAGAAGGCAAACAGCGAAGACTCTCACTGGCTGACCCAAAGAGTCCGATTGCTTGCCAGCAACAAAACTTTAAAGGGTCATTGCCCACCAGGCTCATAAACATAGTCTACGAGAAGCACCAAGGAGACTTCGTTGCTGTGCTGCCTGACTGAAGTGTTAACAAAGTTCGGCAGACGAATGGTACCACTCTGCAACTTTCGCGATTGTGCCGTACTTTCCACATTGAAGAGCTCAAAACATCGTGATAAGATCAAAATGGCTGTTCGTTCCCAGCCGATTTGGCTGGATGGACCAGCCAATCTGGAGTTACAAATCGCGAATCACCTTCATGACGAAAAGTAAATTCGTGAGTCTGCGAGACACACTTTTTCGCCTGCAACGTAAACTACTAACAGCGCACTTTCGAGAAGCGACTGAGTAAGCTGGCAGGTTATCTGGATCAGGCGTACATACCGAAATGTGGGTCAGCAGGTCGAAGTGGTCTGTGGTTCTGCTGCACTCTGTCATTCACTGGGGTGTGACGAGCCCAAGTATCTATCTACACATGCAAAGCAGAACTGTAGTGCAGCAGGTCTCAATAGAAATCCACTGTACCTGGTCGTGCCAGTCAAGCTCTGACAAACGCCACAAGCACTCCAGCACTCAAATCGGTCGGCCCCATTTCGACTTCGTTCCCATCCTCTCCCTAACCTCTAAAACTTTACATACACACACACCTCAAAAGCCCACGATATTAGTAACAAATGAAAGCATCTTCAGCCATGACGGGGACGAAAAGGGCGGTGGGAGCGATGTTGCAAATTCTTCACTTTTGGGTTGGTCGCCAAGATTATCGTTTGAGAACTGCGCGCGCTACAGGCTGGGTTGAATAGGATGCAGCAACTTCAGTTGTGCACCTCCATGTACCTGCTGTCGAACCACGCGATGCTAGGAACTCACAACAAAAGTTATCACTTTGTTCAGATTGCGTAGATCGGAGAAACCTGAAGCATAACAGCATTCGCCACCAACACAGTCGATCGTTTTCGATGTGGAAAAGCAAATCCAAGTGACTTGCGTCCTATCGAAAGACTAGCTAAGACGACGCTGGGCTTCAGTTCATCGACACTTATGTTGAATTGGCGAGATAAATACTCGCATCGGATGCAACCGCATGAGATTTTGATGGTTGACTGTGTGAACAGTGCGCGACAAAATCTTACGGACACCTCAAATACATTGAATGAGGAGAACTTTCCTCCCGAGTTTTATGTTTGCGAGCTGATTTTTGGACATGTTTTAGAGTGTATTTAGTCCATTCTTGTGGTGAATTTTTAGCTCGATTGAGGATCTCTGAGTCATAAGTCAGGACAATATAGATTTAGAGAGGCCGACAAAATCTTAAGGACAGGCGGAAACAGAATCATTTTGGAACGATCACGCATGCTTTATTGATTGTAGAGAACACAATGGGGTTGATATTGATTGTAGATTTGTCTGTCATTGTTTGATTTGGTGCGGAAGCGACACAATCATGGCAAAGGCTTCAGGACTGACCAAGCTTCAGCAAGGCAATATTTTGGCGTATGCGAGCATGAAAATGTCGCGCTGAGAGATCACGAAAGCAGTCAGATGCTCGAAGAGTGTGATTCAAGCTTTCCTGAAGGACCCAGAATGCTACGGTACGAATAGGGGCGCGGGATGGCCACTATCGCTGAAGGTGCACGACCATACTCGCCTGAAGAGAATTGCCTCAACTAGAGAGAACACCGCCAAACAGCTCCACCAGGAACTTAATGTTGAAGCAAGCGTTTGCACTGTCCAGCGCGAGTTGCAGTGTTGCGACCGCTTGAAATACAAGAAGGCCAAACAGTCCCCATGCATGTCGGACCGTCGCAAGGCGCTCCGTGTTCGGTAGGTGGAACGCCAGATCCGTCGCGCACGGACTGGAGCTGCGTGGTGTTCTCGGACGAGAAAAAGTTAAACCTTGACGGCCCCGATGGCTGCAAGTATTATTGGCACGACCTTCGGACTGACAAAAAGTTCATGTAGAACCGCCATTCTGGTGGTGGACCCGTCGTGGTATAGAGTGGGATCTCGTCCCTCGGGAAGACTCGACTGGTCTTTCTAAAGGGCAACCAAGACGCGTTCGGCTACCAGGAAACGCTTACAAACCATCTATTCGAGTTTATTGATGACGTCCACGAGGGAGATTACAGTTTCCAGTACGACAGCATCAGCATCTGCCGAGCCAACGCAACGAAGCTCTTCCTCGAGGACCTCAATATCAAGGCCATGGACTGACCAGCGCGCTCTCCGGACTTGAACCCGATTAAAAACCTGTGGGGTATCATGGTGAGGTGGGTGTACAAGAACGTCCGTCAGTATTCCACCACTGACGAACTGATAAGTGTGATTGTTGAAGTGTGGGATGATATTTCGTTTGATCTCCTTCTAAAGCTCACAAACTCAATGTTTGACATAGGGTTGGCTGTTGTAAGAAGCAAATGCTGTAAGATTGCTTATTAGACACCTTTTGTAATGCTCTACAATCAATAAAGCATGCGTGATCGTTCCAAAATGATTCTGTTTCCGCCTGTCCTTAAGATTTTGTCGGCCTCTCTAAATCTATATTGTCCTGACTTATGACTCAGAGATCCTCAATCGAGCTAAAAATTCACCACAAGAATGGACTAAATACACTCTAAAACATGTCCAAAAATCAGCTCGCAAACATAAAACTCGGGAGGAAAGTTCTCCTCATTCAATGTATTTGAGGTGTCCGTAAGATTTTGTCGCGCACTGCACCAAGCGATGAAAAAGGTTAAAACCATCTTTTGACAAAAGTGGCAGCAAAGAGTGGCAAGTTCTGCTCGTTTTGGCCAATCAAATGCCTCTATTTCGACTTGCCTTTTTTACTTGCCGCATAAATGACACCCACTGGGCTATTGCCTACTCGAAGGTAGCAGTCAATTAAAAGGTTAAAATACCTTTCGACAAAAGTTTGTTCGATGCATACGTAGGTATAACTCCCTAGTAAACCTTGCTTTTCAGCCCCATTTTCGGGTTGCTCGAAAAAGCAAGATGGCGAGTGAGATGGAGGCGGGCGAGGAGAAGGCGGCGACTCAGCTGAGCGAGTTCCTGGACGTGCTCGCGAGCTACGCGCCGACGCTGCCGGAGGAGCTCGTGGAATTCCACCTACAGCAGGCGGGCTTCTCCACCAGCGACCCGCGCCTGTGCGTCTCTCGTGCTTTGTCCCTGTGATGTGTCACACTGGTCGTCTCTCATTTTGAAGGCATTAACATGTCACGCGTATGTGTGTGTTTGTAGAGTGCGTATGATCGCGCTCGTGGCGCACAAGTTCCTGCTGGACGTGACCCACGACACGCTGCAGTACCAACGCATCCGGTCGGCGCAGAGTTCGTCGTCGGGGGCAAGCACCGGTGGCAGCAGCGCGACGGCGGCGTCAGCGCTCATGGCCGCCACAGGAGGCGTGTCGGGCTCGGGCAACCGGGTCGTGCTCACAATGGAGGACCTCGCTGCCAGGTACGTTTATGGTATCCACGTACAGTACTATCTCTACGTGGTGATGATTCGTGTCTTAATATGTTTGCGTGTGTATCTGTGCGACTGTATGCATAGTCTGAAGGAGTACGGCGTGAACATCTGCAAACCCGAGTATTTTAGCGACGTCGCGCATGAAAATTGAACACACGATTTAATTAAATGAGAAGCACAAGTGCAGCCAAGCTAATTGTGAAGTCACTGCTCACATGCTATACAGCAGGCATTCGCATTAGCACCACAGTCTCTCTTCCTCTCAAGTGTCTACAACTCAATGTGTTCGTCCACTTCGGTGTCCTCCTGCGCTTTCTCTTTCTTCTTCTTCTGTGTCCTCTTTTTGTCCGCAAAGGATGGACCTTCTTGTCCTCCCTCGCCACCTCCACCTACTTTGAAAATGTCCTCCATGAAGTTGCTCTTCTTCTTGTCCACCTTGAGCGCCTGCGGGTACTTGAGCAGCAGTCGCAGAAACATCTTTGGCTCCTGGTCCGCGTACTTTGCCAGCAGCGCGTTGACGGCACTATCGGTGCGCTCCTTCGCAGGTGCGTCGTTCGCACTCAGAAAATGCAGCAGGCGTTCGCGGTTCGCTACCGGCAGCTGGTCCTTTGCGACGCACGTGCAAGCTTCCCTCTGCGCGTCCTGGTACGCGGGACACGCGATCATTTGCGCGCCGAGCGAGAAAAGCCGCGCCGTGGACTTGCATTTGTCCTTCTCCGTGGCGTCCGTAAGCTGTCCGCACTTGTCGTTCATGCACTTGTCGAACCGCTTCTCACATGTGGCTTTCTTCATGCCGCACGTGCTGTAGCACTGCGTTTAACAGGTGAAGTTGTTGTTAGTAGGTTAGGTTCAACGCTAGTCGGCCAGTTGAGTGAGCACTGAGCAGCATACCACGTCGTGCCAGTTGCAGCATTCTCCAAAGTCCACGTCGGAGCTGATGGGTAGCATCGCCGTGCCACAGCCGTTCGCCGTGAAGACGAAGTCCCTGTCATGTAATCCACACAGAGAGATCACATTAGCACTTGGGTAAACGACAGACACTTCAGTCGCACACGAACGACAGCAGCAGCACGCACTTCTTTGGCGCGGGCACTTGGCGGGAGGATCCGCACTTGAAAGGTGCGCACGGCTGCTTAAAATCCGCGAACGTCTGCGCGCTCGCGTCATGGCAGAGCAGCAGCAGCAGCGTTGCAGCGCTTTTCATCTTCATCTTCGTCTTGCTTCTGACGGACTTCCGGATCTTTCCCTCTTCAGCGCGAGCTGCTGCCTACATCGCGTGGCCCACACCTCGATGTGGTCCACACACAGCAAGTGCTTGGCTTCTGCATTAGGCTATTAGGGATAGGTGATCAAATTCACTTTAGAAATTGAAGTTAGAAAGCCGAATGCTATTTTGCAGCATCTTTCTAATTATTCTTTTGTGCAGAAGGGATGTGCATTCAGCAGGAAAAAGATTTTTGGCCAACCAAAAACAAATGGATGGCATTTTTGACCAACCAAAGTCAATTGTTTGTCCCACAAAAAACGAGTGTTCTCGTGGCTTGCGAACGATTCAAGAGAGAGGGGCAAAGTTGACGCATTTCGCAAAAAGAACGCTCGCTCACGAACGAGGCGCAACGCGTCAGCATCACCACGCGCTTCTTCGCCAAATAAGCCCAAGCTCAACACCTTCCACACGCGCCTGTGTGTGACCGTCCGCTCATCAAGCTACCTGCCAGCAGCCTCTAGCCGCCGCTCTTCCGTCCGTCCCAACCTCTCTCCCTCGCTCCCCTCGGTGTGATCCGCGCATCGCCTGTGCATGGCGAACTTTGCGGCTTTCTTCACCTGGAACACGCTCGACATCATGTACGTCGTCGCTCTCTCTTTTGGAAAATGCCTTGAATGCCTGCATGCGACTCTTGAGCCAGCTGATGGAATGATTGCCTTTGAACTAACTAACCAACTGACGGGTCGCCTGTGTCTTTCTGTCTCTCACAGTTTATATATACCACTGCAGAGGGTTGCCACGAAGGACAAGACAACGTTCCTGTCATAAGATCCCGAAGCGGCGCAACGACCCCAATACAAACGCCAAGAAGACCAAGGGAGACCTTATAAGCAAGCTCCAAGCAGCAGCACCATGGGCGCAGACGACGAGGGCGACAGTAGTGGCAATAGCGGCTCCCATCTCCAGGACGCGACGTGGGCTCCAGTGAAGACCCCGCGGCGCGTCAGCCCACCACCCGTTAACCCTCTCCCCACGCCTCGCTCCGAGGACGCGCAGGCACCTGCGCGTCCGGTGCTCGTCAGTGCTGGTGCAGATCGCGACTCGCGCTCGTCTCGCAACGTGAAGCCAGCAGCCTTTCCTCCTCCTTCGTCCTCTCAGCCACTCAAGCCTACGCGCATTGCTGCACCTTCCAACATGGGCAGGAAGGCGTCCAAGAAGATTGAGCACGCAAGCATGAACCCGAACGCTACGGCTTGCGGGAAAGAGAACGCGGCGTTTAACCACGTGGCGATGTCCGCGCCTGCGCGCAGCGACACGACGTGGAAGTCGAACGTGGACAAGTGGAGAGAGGAAGCCTCACCGCGCAACCTCACGCCGCGCGCCAACTCGAAGCGCAGGACGCAACCTCTGCAGGATGGACCACCACCTCCAACGGCGAGTGCTTCTGGTCAGTGGCACCTGCAGCCGCACCACCGGTACGACCTTGAGGATCATGATCCCGAGTCGCTCTTTGCGTCCGAGCATCGCGACAAGAGCCCCGGGGAGCAGTCTCGCTCGGGCATTCGCACACCGCAGCCTGCTGAAGAGCCCGATGCCGAGAGTCCGTCGTCCACTGTGTCGATCGAAATGGACCCGCTGGTCGCCGTGGCAAGCACCAGCGCGTCGTCAGCTTCTTCAGCTTCTCTTCGCCCTGACGTCTTTCAGCCGTCGATGGCAGCCATGATGAAGAATCCGTCGCTACGCACGCAGACGAAGCGCATCATGGAGCGCGCGCCGCTGCTGCGTCCGATGTCCTCGATCGAGAACGATCCGGACTGGGAATTCCGGTATGCACTCGAGTCGACGCCAAACCTCAAGGACGAGTTCTTCAAGCTTGGCGAGCTCTCGTACCCGGTCATCTTCACGTACGTGCTGGAGTTCCTGCCTGGCATCGTGAGCATGACGATCGTAGGTCATTTGGACTCGCCGCTGACGAAGGAGTACGTCGATGGCGTATCTCTTTCGACGATGTTTATGAACCTGACTGGTGTCGCGTTCGGCTTTGGACTCGCGACCGCCATGGACACGCTTTGCTCGCAGGCGTACGGTGCCGGGAAACCCATGAAGCTCGGCATTTACCTGCAGAGCGGGTTCATTGTGCTCGGTGCGACGATCATCCCCGTGTTCCTGCTGAATTGGTACACAGAGCAGTTTCTACTCTGGATGGGTCAGCCGGCGGAAGTAGCGATGCTCGCGGGTCGCTTCAGCCGTCTGATCCTGCCTGGGATCCCGTTCCTGTACGCGTATGAACTGTTCAAAAAACTGCTGCAGGCGCAGAACGTCGTGTTTCCGATGGTGGTCATCGCCGTGCTGAGTAACATCGTGAACATCGTGCTGGGCGTGTACTTGGCGTTCTACACACCGTGGGGCTACGACGGCGCGGCGGTTGCACGCACAATCGCGAACATCGTGTTGCCAGGCTCCCTAATCCCGTTCTTCATGTGGCGTCCAGAGGTGTTTCGTCAGTGGTGGCCAGGGTGGAAGCTCGACGAGGCGATTCAGCACATCCGCGCGTTCCTGACGCTGGGCATCCCGGGCATGTTCATGATGCTGCTCGAGTGGTGGTCGTTCGAGATCATGGCGGCGTTCGTGGGGCTGCTCCCCAACAGCATCGTCGCGATTAGCGTGCATTCGGTGCTGGTGAGCGTGTCCACAATGGCGTTCAATTTTTTCCTGGGCATCTCGGTCGCCACAAACATCCGCGTGGGTAACTACGTGGGCAGCAACCAACCGGAGCACGCGAAGATGGCGTCGAACCTTGGCATGCTGCTGTCGCTCGCGGTGTCGGTGACACTCGCCGTGCTGATCATCGCGTCACGCAACTACCTCCCAATGGTGTTTATCAACGACCAGACGTCGGTGGCGCTCGCCGGCCACGCACTGCTGTTCCTGATGCCATACCAGATGCTCGACGCCGTGAACAGCGTGATGCAGGGCGTGTTTCGCGGCACGGGCCGCAACGTGCTCGGTGCGTACATCAATCTGTTCGCGTACTTTGCGATCGGGCTGCCATTCGGCCTGTACCTGGCGTTCACGCTTCAGTTCGGCGTGGAGGGGCTCTGGATGGGGCTTACGGCCGGTATCTTCGGCGGCTGCCTCGTGTCCATCTACAAGATCTACTCGACCGACTGGGAGGAGATGGCGGACGCGGCGCGCGTGCGCACGTCGTAAACTTTCGCTCTTCTGTCTTTTGTTTTGTGAGCCCTCCGGGTTTTCAAGTATGAACATTCGTTTCTGTATAACAAAGGGAAAAAGAAACACAGCGCTGCATATTCATTCCTCTAAACCACAGCCAGGGTTTTCAAGCATGTGAAGCAATTTTTTAAGGAGCGATCCAGAAATTGCAACATGCGCACTCTCTGGATGCTGCATTTTTGAAACCCAAGTCTAAATCTGCTGTTCTATATCTGGTTCCATGGTCGTTTGCACGAGTGCGACCGTGAAATGCATTCTGTATGCTAATCATACAGTGTCTGGTGCAACGAGTGAGGCATTTATGCCGCTGCGAGCCCGTTGAAGTCTCGATTGACGAAGAAATCTTGCGCTGAGAAGTCCGAGAGCTGCTTTCAGGTATCAGAGCCTCACATACGCGAGTGTCTACACGGGGAGGCCAGTGAGAGGAGCTAGCTGTCAGTGCGACGCGTCACTGCGATCAGCAAAAGAGGGTGACAAATGCAGTTGACGCGAATACACGAATACGCGATGATGGCGACGCCGCACCACTGGATATATAGATGTAGCATGAGCACGAAGCACGAAGCATGGCCTTGCGGAGGGGTCTTAGAGGTACAAATGACTATGTGCTGTTGGTCGGTGACTTCGATTTCAAGCAGCCGCAAACGCATTCGTCAACACAGTCGACATGTGCGCCACATGTAGATTGCTCATCTGAGGCGCACTACGCCAGATCTTGTATCTCTCAGCAAGTCCCATGGTCCGCAAGTGCATCACAGAGCTGACCTTCAGCTCTCCCAACCTGACACCTCGTGTCGGACCCATCTTGCTCTCCAGCAGCGAAACGGAGAGCGCGTTCCCCGCCCGATCAACCGCAACGCGTAGCGCCTCAAAGTCTTGCGCCGTGACCAACTCGTTCAGAATTTTCACGGCTTCAGAGTTGCGCCAGTCAACCTTTTCCGCTTCATGACTGCCGCTTCATGACGACGCAGTAGGGCTATTGTGTGCATGTGGCTATGTGTGTGGTAGGCAACCTTGCTCAATGGCATTCAGTCGGATCTGATGAGCGCATCAATAGCCTCTCCTTCAGTGATCAATCTAAACCACGTGACTGTCTCCTGATCTCGCGGCTAATACAGCTGGACACAAATCTCTCCTCTATCATGTTTACTTTGAAATGATTTCGTTTCCATTTACAAGATTGTGCAGTGATGCCACGCAAGACAATTCAATCAAAAGCTTCATAAAGTTGGGCTTTTATTCAGGTTAATTGGAGCTTGTACACGAGAAGCTACAGTAAACGAACACAAGTCTGAGGACACCTGACAACCGGGGAAGGACAGACTGACTGAGACGAGGATCCTCGCTTAGCAACCGTCGCCACCGGCGATGACGAGGCACGAGGTACTGTCGAAGATGCTCATGATGTTGGTCATGACAGACCAGACGAGCGCGAACGAGAGGTAGAAGACCGTGATGGCGCCGATGAGCTTGCTGGTGCCGCCGTTCTTCTTGAGCTCCTGGGTCTCCGCCTTCTGCTTTGGCAGGAGCGGCAGGAAGAACCACGACGCGATGCTCATGGCGTACATGAGGATCACGGCCTTGGTGATGTCTGAGCGGATCGAGTGGTCGTCGTTCTGCACGCGCTCGTTCGTCATGTGCCACTGCTGGTCCACGATCTTGGTGAGCGTGGCGGCGAACGGCGACGACAAGTTGGACACCGTGGTCATCAGACCGTACACCGCGCCTTCGTTGCCCTCGCCCGCAAGCTCCACAGTCACGAAGGTCGACACGATGAAACTGATACCGGCTGGCACGTACACCGCGATTGGAGGGCCGAGCCAGAACCACTGGTTGCGGAACACGTCCCAGACGACCATGAGCGTCACCGTAAGGTCCACGACGATCACCATGATGCCCGTCACGACGATCACCCAACGCCAATTCCAGTGCAAGCCCCACTTGCCGGTCACGATGATGCCGACCATGAACACGAAGTTACCAAGCACGCTACTGATGGAGTTGTTCAGAGGCGTGACGTGCACCATGTAGCGCTGGATTGGCGAGCCGACCGTGTACGAGAAGTTGGCGAAGATGCCGCTGAAGAAGTTGTAGAAGATGATCTGGTACACCGCACGCGTCTGCATGAACGCCCAGAGTTCCTTGATGTACGGGCCGAAAAGCGCGCGCGGCTTCTTCTCCTCGCGGATGAAGAACCACGTGGCCGGGATCACAGGCGCCAAGCAGATCGTCAACACGACCATCAACGCTGGGAAGCTCATCGACCAGTCGAAGTCGCCGCCGTACTCCTTGCCGTTGAACGCAAAGCCCGTCAAGAGCGAGCCAACGACGTTGAGCGCCGTGCGAGTGGAGTAGATAGCGGTTTGGGTCGTGCCGCGAATGGCCTCAGGCTCACGCTGAGCAAGCTCTACGACCATGCCGTCGGCGCACACATCCGCCATCAGGTAGCCGAAGGCGCTGAACATCATGAGCAGCACATACTTGCCACCCTTGGACGGTGCCTTGAGGTTGAACGTGTCTTCAATGCCCGGGTACAGAGGGTAGTCTTCTGGGGCGATGTTGGCGTCCTCTGGGTTCTTGAAGTACGGGTCACCGATCGGTGAGCAGGCCATGATCAAGAGCATGGCGAAGCAGATGCCCCAACCGATGATCATGTACGGACGACGACGGTAACCGAAGATCGGCAGGCAGTCCGACATCACACCGTAAAATACCTTGAAGGACCACGGGAGCGCGATGAGAGTGGTTGCCGTCAAGATCTGCGAGCCGCTGGCGTTCAGGTACGACTGCATGAGCGGGTAGATCGTGGCCGGTAGCACGGAATCGATCAGACCCACAGCGGCGTACTGCGCAAGTACGCCGATGTAGTCCTTGCTGAGCAGTCTGGGAGCGCCACCGTCACGCAGAGCGCCGTCCTCGAGCGCGTCTGGGGTCTTGACACCCTGGTAGTCGCCGTCCTTCAGCTGCGAGACGTTGCTCAGGTACGAAACGCGCTGGGCGATCTCGATCTTCGCGGCGTTGGAGGAGCCGTCCATCGTGGATTCCGTTGAGACTCTGGAGAGGAGCTGCTTGCAGGGAAGTCGGTGAATTGGAGAATGAGAACGAACCGAGTGGAGACGAAAGCGTGCGCGCACGAAGGACTCGAAGGCGCCAGAGAGAAGGAGAGACTGGCGGGAACGAAAAAGTATACACGAGAGATCGAGCTGACGGCTTGAGAGAGGGCAGAGGGATTTGAGGCGGGTCGGTAATCCCTGGCGCACGGAATGCTCACTCGCGTCAAGGAAATGGGTATCCGAGCTGGAAACGATAGGGAGGAGACGAGCACAAATGATTTGAGGAAGGCACAAGTGCTTTTTGCGAGGTACGCATCCAGTTTAGCAAGTGGGCGGGGTGGCCACGATCGTCCAGACGCGAGCCGCCAGCGACTTGACTGACGCACAAGTGCGTACCCTGCCAAAAGTGTTGTGCCAGCTCATGAATCCAACGTGTCCGTGGTAGAAGCAGTACCTGCGGAAATTAATTCTGCACGAGCCCTTCTGTCCCCATCACTGAGGTGAGATGGGGCCACACTTTTTGTTTCGTGAACCAGAAAGCGTGGGCCTGGGTGACACCGCCCACCTCCCGCTCCTGAGCGCACTCAGCACTTTTGTGTGTCTTTGCGGACGTGCAGACGATTCAGGCGGCTGTTGTCAGCTGGTTGCGCGAGAGTGGGACGCGTGAGGCCGAACACACAACCGCCCATCAAGCGCGCGCCTGACTCTGCACTCCACCACGCACCACATTGCGCATTCCGCACTTTTGACGACGGAGCCAACGAGCGAGCGTCAGTCAGTCGTAAAGAGTCTGTAAGGTCTTGAGACGACCTGTACGTCGTGATGGAGGGGCTTTTGTGAAACCACGTGCATGTGCATGGCGATTGGACGCCTCTTGTCGCTCATTTCCTTTGCACTGTGAAAAGCTCTCTTCAAACACTCTGATCCAAGCGTTTACAGCGGTCTCCGTCGCGCCGATACGTAACGCGTGACACTGGGTGAAGTGGATAAACGTCCCACTCCCCGCACGGGCGGTACGGCGCATCTCTCGTTTGAGCGTTTGGTGCCACTGCAAGCCTTGCCCTTGGTTGGGGCCTTATGATCGAGACCTTGAGTCTGATCGCTCTGTCGATAATTTGATTCTGATCTGTTGGGAGCGGACGGCCAGCCAGAGCGTCGATCTGCGCGTTTTTCGTCAACAGGAGCTTTCTGTTCTTGGTTTCCACAGATGGAGACGAAAAGAAGGCTCTGGTACTCTCGGCCAGCTTACGAGAATTCGTCTTCGGTTTTCCTCCAGACAAGTTGTCACTCCCAGAGAGCTTTGTGATCCTTTCAAACAACAAAGTCGCGGAAAACGAGAGGAAACCAATCGATGGATCGGCTCAAAACCTTCACTTTCTTATGCCACTGTTAGGATAAGAAGAAGGAACAACCTTTCTTTGATTGACTCCCTGGCGCATCTCCACACGCACTCGGAACGACTCGGAATGCTTACTCGGTCTTGAAAATATCAGGCGTGCAGACGAATTCACACCGTGGCTTGGTTCGAAATCTCTACGCAGCCACCACAGTGTGCAACCAATTGCACGAGTACGCACACCATCAACGACACAATTCGGAGACCGCTGCTTGTACGGGGTTGGTTCGACACTTCCTGGCAGTCGAGAGCTCACTCAACTTTCGGCAATCAGCTGAAAACAAAGACAGAGGGGGGAGATGACGCCGACTGACTTCCCCCGACACTAAGACCCTAGGGCCGTAGCTTAAGGTTGCCCCATTCTCCCAACTCGGGCATGTTGGATTGTAGACCCTCCTTGAAAGTTAGACCCCCTAGCGTCAGGGGAATTATTACCCTGAAATATAAACCCCCCATTCCAATTGAAAACATCTCATTTGGTCACTTTTTTTTAGTGCCCAGCTACTGGATTGCACAGTGCATCGCGATATTGATGAAACAGCGAAACTGTTAAAGCACGCGGAATTGCGGTCCTTGGTACACTTAATGAAACCTTGATTGATTTCAAGTTTAACCTTTCAAGCTCCAACAAAGCGTCTCCAAAAGAGAGTACCCATATTCAAATCGAATACGACACGGCTACCAATCCTCCATGTATTCCATGTCGCGCTACTTCGGCAGGTGACGACTGCCAAAAAGTCCGGTTTGTCCCGCTTGTAGAAACTGACGGACGTTGGAAGGCTGAAGCTTGTGGAATTTCACAAACGATCTCAGTGGTGGGATATTTTCTATTTCGTCTAGGGTCATGAGGTCGTCGGCTAGGAGCACCAGTTTCGTTCGAGTGTTGAGGCTTCTTCGCTCCTCGGAAGCCGTATCAAGAATGAATACTCGTTGAATAAGAGATTCCAGATCAAGGCATTTAGATATTCAAGCTAGCCTATTCATCTAGCAAAAACGGAGATAATTGAGTTTACGAGAGATACTGCTGTTACTTAGATCTTGCCACACAGCAACTACCGCGTTCAGCACCAGAAAAGTGTCTGAAGGGGTGGGGGCTGCGAGATCAATTTTTGCCTCAATAGTCGGAACCGGGTCTTACCCTCGAGAATAAGAACCGAGTCTGCGGTTTTCGAGAATACAACCTGGGTCTTAGTATCGGGGGAAGACAGCAGGCTTTTAGAACCTTCACTTTCCTTCAAATGCAACTGGCAGGACAAGAATGAGCGAGTGTTCTCAGCGTATCCGCATCACCTGGACGGTCTAGGACTCTGGTGAGTCTGTTCTAGCAGACCCACTCTGTCTTGAAACAAACTTGCAGACGAATTCAGCACCAGGTGTTAACCCGCGTCTGTTACCTCGAAACTCATTGGGTACTGACTGACAAGTAATCAGGGACCACACTGGCACTTGGTGAGCCGTTGTCAACCACATCCAGGCTCCACACGCCAAAAATAAGTCAAACGTACGCGTAGAGAATGATTGAAAGCTTCGGCACCAACGAACTGCTCTTCACCTGAGACGGTCCACCTGCTCCGTCGATTCGCTCCATGCACTTTGAGTGAGGAAAGCCGCATCCATTCGATTCGCAGTCCTGCACAGTATTATACGCATATTGTAATACTGTAGTACCGTAGGTAGGCTCTTCAAGTCAACGCCATCGCTCGGGTCTCAGTCTAGGGACCGAGATTCGCCGTCGCCCGGTGGCACACGGTCGGCTTCGCGACGGTGGCGCGCTCCAGGTCGATGCGCCAGCGCACGAAGAGGAAGTTGAATGTGCGCAGTACGTGATGTGGCATGAAGCGCGTGACTAACAGCAGCGGCGTGTCGTCAGCGTGGTAGAGGTGCCTTCCGCTGAAGATGAAGCCCGCCAGCGTCACAGCCTCCACAGTCGAATAGCGAGTGGTGGCTCTGGACTCGTCTGCGGCCTCGACAGCGTTGATGGCGTCGCAGTCTTTGAACAGGCGGTGGAAGGGACCGCCCAGACAATGCTGCTCGAGCGTCGTGAGAGCGTGGGCAGCAACGGCGGTGTTGATCTTCGGCTGGACGCAGTCTTGGCCCCCACTTAGACGCTGGACCTCGACCGCGCGAGCCGGCGAATCTGGCGCGACGAAGCCGTTCGGAACCGATGAAGACCGTATCTCACATCTTGCGCCAGACTTGGACTGTACGCCGAACCGAAACCGCACGCGACCACCTCCGCGATGAGCCACAGAAGCAGCGTAACCAGCACCACGAAGACCACGAGGTTTGATTTGAAGACCACGCAGCTCTTCGTCACTTTGCAGGGCTTCAGCCTTCTGACGGACGTCACTCTCGTAGGTGGCTCGCCAATCCAGTCCATCAAAGCGCGCCATCTCAACGTCCGGTTCGCAATCAGCGAGTATCCGACGGCACCCGAGAATGCTAACGGGAGTACCTCCCACATCAAGCAGAACACCCGATGCAGCTGCTGCTCGCCGATCCGAGCCTTGAGGATGTTGACGAAACTGTAGGAAAACGTGTAGACGCAGTAGGTCAGGTTCATGACCGCTTCCACGGACGCCATACCGGTGATTAGCACGGTCAAGTACAAGTCCGAGAGCAAGTACAGATGGTAGGTGATCTGCATCAGATATGCGATCTACGCGAGTCCGCTCTGGCAGCGGTACGCCCAAATCTGTGTCAGCAGCACCGAGCACCTCTGGGACATGACCTGTTGCATGGCGAGAACGCCCATGAGCAGAATCTGAAGCACAACGAGTCCAGGGAAAACGATCAGGTCGTACGCGTCGGCATACCGGGAGATGAACGTGTTTTGCAATATCGTAATACCTCCGCTGCCGTCTGCCGACTCAGTAGAGATGGAGTAGTCGGGCTGCGAGTTGTAGTGCATGCATGCACACCCTGCCCGTGTTGCACATGGGTATATCGTTTGGGTATTTGTGCAGCAGATCGTAGTCAACCCACTGGCTGTCGATCGAGCAATCCGAGTCGACGTACACGCTCGTGGTGTTCACGATCCGCACGACGCAGCCGCCGTAGTACCCGCGCAAGAATGGCTGCACTGCGCCACGACTGGTGCTCTTTGAAGTGCTGGCGCTGGTTGCAAAACGAGAGGCTTGGAACACACGAGCAGCAGTCTCAAAGTCGTGCGGGAACAGTAGCATGACTGATGTAACAGGGTCATATCGGTTACATAAGTAGTGTGGGATACACTAATCAGTACTTAGTATGGGAAACACTAATCAGTACAGTGTGAGAGACACCAAGTACGGGTTGTCGACACGTCGAACGCACGACAGCCTCCCGTCACCTTAATGAGTCTCTGTCACTCATGGTATGGGCCTCGTAAAAAAAATATTTACGGGGAGGAGCTTGAACCAAAAGTTCAAGCATGTGGTTAGTCTTAGAGTTTGCATGCATCTATTGTTAGGATAGAGCATTGCAGGAAGATAACCGCAAAATGTATTCAGTTTGGCTTTTGCATCGTCAGAAGCAAGCAGGGTGCCAGACACCGGATACGTTGTATCAGCAAGTTCACTTGCAGCGTTGTTAACGCTTCCTCTACGCAAGGTGCTGTGTGACCCCGTCACAACCGACGTCATGGACGACACCAGGTTCATTCCAGACGTATCGTGCGCCAACTGGACGCCCTTCGTGGGACCCGCGAACCCTCTGTCCTCGCGGCATTCTGGAGACTCTGTGAACAAAATGAGATTGGAAGCGTTGGCGGATGAGTAGATGTTGGTGTGGAGCGACGGCAAAAGCCCAACATTTCGGCGTGCGCGAGAATCCCCCAGCGAGCGGTGCTGCACACCTCAGAAGTGCTGGGCAAATCAGTCCCTAAACAGGCACATCATAATACAAACTTCAAGTCAAACAGGTTAAGCTCTCGGGGCTCAACCATGATGAGCAAATTTGGCTCGGGGTTTCTATATTAACTTAACCTTGTGAAATGTTCGGGGTTTCGAACGAAAGCTTTCAAGTGGGTTTAAATACAGTGCTGCGCAAAAGTCCGTCCGCATCCATGATTTTGAAAATTTTGGCATTGCAAGCGGCCTCATAACCTGTCATGTTTATATGTGTTTTGAATCAACATACAAAGGATAAATGCAAACTTGAATTGTATTGAAAGCTAAAAGAATGCTCGAAAAACAGAAATCGAGGTTTTTGTGTAACGGGGTACACACGTTGGGTTACGCCGCCGTAGCCCAACTCGCCTTTGCCTTTGCCGAACAC